>CM076658.1:24029427-24092352 GCA_038496675.1 Rachycentron canadum
GAGAGAGAGAGAGAGAGAGAGAGAGAGAGAGAGAGAGAGAGAGAGAGAGTCCCCCAGCAGTCTAGGTCTATAGCAGCGTAACTAAGGGATGGTTCAGGGTCACCTGATCCAGTTCTAACTATAAGCTTTGTCAAAGAGGAAAGTTTCTTTTTAAGATAAAATGGAGTTTGGCCATTAAGGGGTTTTCTATGTAAGGAGAGGGATTTTAAATTTGTGCCAGTGCAGAGAAGCTAACACGGGAGAAATGTGGTCTCTTTTTCTAGTTCCTGTCAGTACTCACACAGCAGCATTTTGAATCTGAGTTAATTGGACCTCCTGATAATAGTGAATTACAGTAGTCCAGTCTAGAGGTCTGGTCATCAGGTCACAGTCATGTTGAACATACATTTTTATAAACATACATTTAATACTACACTGGAGGTTTTTTTTTTTTTCAGACCATGACTCTCTGAACTTTACCAGTCATTGTTGGCACATAGGTTTGAGGACCAGACATGGACTGCTGTACTCCACCTGTCCTCAGACAGCTCCATGTACTGGTACAACATGGACTGAGGGTAACGGGGGTCATGTGAGGACTGAGGAGTAAAGTATAGGAGCACATATTTCATTTGGTCCCCTGCAGAGAAGACTCAGCTGTGCTTTATCTGTCCCTTCAGGTTTATAAATGCACGGAGGCGGATCCTGCAGCCCATGTTGGATGCCAGCTCCTCTGAGACACCCAAAGCCAAGAAGAAAACTCCTCAAAACCGGCCGCTGCAGCGCTTCTGGCCTGACTCCATTGCTGCCGGAGGAGGCACCCAGCAGCATGTTACCATGCCAGATGGTACGCAGCAGTGTTTCCTACATTCAGTGTGTGTTTGATAGTTAGAAAGAAACCAGCTTCATAGTCAGAGCTGTTGCTTTGAACTGTCTTGGTATTTGGACAGTTCAGGTTCTGACCTTTAATCGGTGTGAAATAAAATCAGACCCCATTAAAGAGCCAAGTCTCAGCTTTTTTTCTCACCAGGAAATACTTGTGCTCCTCAGTCACAGGAAACGTGTGACGGCAACAGTATCAAGATCACAACTCACTGACACTAATCCTCAGCTACATCTGAGCATGATGTTTTATTCTGTTTTCTCCTGACTCTTAGGGACGATGGTGACCATGAACGTGGAGGGTCTGCAGAGCCTAACATCAGATGGCGCCACGCTGGCCGTGCAGCAGGTGATGCTGGGAGGCCATAGTGAAGATGAGTCAGGGGACAGTGGAGACGAAGATGATGATGCAGACATGGCCGGGCTGGGCCTGGACAACAGCGACTCACTGCAGTAGAGGACACACTTCCCTCACACATTGATTCTACGTACACACAAGACAAATAGGTCTGCATTGTCAAACACACAACAAATCATAGTACAGACACACATTAGGTTTACATAGAGCACAAAGCAACAGGACGTGTCCTGCACTCTTCCAACCCTCCACCTGCTGAGCGGCGGTTCATACGGCGCGTGTCCATCAGGAGTTTGATTGAAGAGAAGCGTTTTTTTAATTATTTTAGTTGTAGGCGAGTGCACTTTTGTATATTTAAGCTCAAAAAGATTAAATCAAACAGAAGAAAAATACGAGTGTTAAAAACACCCAAAGCAAGTTTGTATGCTCCGTTAATAAATGTTGACTGATTTCAGATTTTCTTTCGGGGCCCCTGGGCCCCGTTCCCGTCCCCAGTTGAGTCTCATTTTGGATGCCAACACTTTAAAGTTATATGTGTAAGGGTTTGTCTTCACTTTTTGCATGCTTGTATTTTGAGTAGATGTGCGCACTCTTACAACTGACTCCACGGCTCTCGCCTGGGCCCCTGTGGGCCCCTGTGAAGAGATGAGAGGAAAAAAAAAAGGAGAGATGCTTATTTTTATATACAAAATATGAACTGAGTGTTTTTGTTTGTGTTCTGTTTTGTAAGGAATATTTATGTACAGATTGATAATTAAAGCTAGTGACCCTGTTTTCCAGGGTTCTTTGAAGTTTTCTAAAAAACAGAAAGAATTGAATGCTGATGAAAATTGCTATTTAAATTGGTTTTAAACTTCCAGTACTAACAAGGCCTTACTGTGTTCTTTTCTAAAGAATTCATGCCAAGAAGCACAAGAGTCTGACCCTTGTTGAAATTGGTCGAATAGACACTAAACCTCAGAACATGTGGTTCTGTGAAGCGTTGTTAGTTTTCCTGTGTGCTGCAGCAGCAGTTACCTTACTCCACTGCAGCTCTCAGAGTTTTAGATTCAGCTCACATTGTGTATACCATACGTTAGTAGTCTTATACTTGTTCTACAGTAACAGTGTAGGCATCACCTTTCAAATGCACAATCCACAACACTATGCTAATCACACAATCACAAGGGTCTGAGATGGAGCATCCACACAATTAACAGGAAGCAGTGGACTTTTGCACGCACTAAACTTTTATTTATGTTGACTAATATGCTACTGCATTGAGCCCAGAGGGGCAGGAGGACACCCCTGCTCACTGCAGTGCCATCAGCCCCTTGCCACCACAGACACACACGGTGAATGATTGGACATCTCTTATCTCAATATGTTGATATTACTGCACAAGTTGGGGTGCCTCATATTTGAATATCTGTAATCTTGTACTGTACAACAGTTGTCTGTCAATAGTTGCAGTAATCTGGTTTATATTCCTTCTTGTCAAGTTGAGACTTGAAATGGTTAATTTCCTGCAGCCTGAGGAGGATGAGGATGAGGCTGCTGGACCCGTGCTGAGCTCTCGGTCCTCACTGCGGCTGTTTTGCTTTTTATGACGCGCTGTTCACTTTTCTCTTGTCTGTTTTGCCTTAGAGCTTTCTATTTTGGAATAAATGATGCCTAACTCTCAGCTCTGCCTCTTCTCTCACAGACAGGATTTGATTGGTTCAGAGGTTCCATCAGTCACAGGTAGTGGTGTTGATTATCGTGATCAGTTGTCTGTGCTCTGAGCCTCTTCTCTCTGAAAGACAACACAAAGTGACAGTCAGAAGGGCTCTGAATCTCCAAATCAACAGAATTCAAAGGCTCAGCCAATCAAAGAACGGGAGGTCCTGCAGAGTAGGAATAAGGAGCAGATTCTGCACTCTGAGCAGTATGAATAGTTAAAGGGACTGTGTCAGGTGAAGCATCTCAAAGCTTTTATAGAAAATAGAGGTGACCCTGCAGTGTTTCACTCGTACATTATTACACCACCTGTACTGATACTGCCACTTCAGCATTAACTTGCATGCAACATGCAGTTCTTTAATGATTTGCTATGAATGATGGGTAAAGTAGTTTTTTTTTTTTTTTCTCCAAACTAAAGAATGAGGCTTAAGATGAGGTTAAAGCTTCTTCCCCCAGCCATCACTGTAACAACACAAACAAACTTGTTGCTGACTCTCCTTTAAATTTCAAATGGGTCTAACACCATTGACCAGTCCGAGCAATTGAGACTGCTCAACGACCAGGTAAACCAGCCTTCATTTACACCTGTGATTATCTAATGTGCTCAAACCCGTCTGGAGAGGTTTAGCTTAAATGAGGCTGAGGCTCAGACCACCAGCAATATAAACTAGGTTTTGCTGGTATCTCACTGATCCACAGTCTGCAGACCATCATCATTAGTGTTACTGGACTGGATCCTTATTAAATGTTAAAAGTTCTTCACCTGTTCTTTCAAAGCACATCACTGCTGAGCCAGTCTGGTTTCTGTGATGTAAAACCCATGTATCACAGACTCTGGGTCACACTTTTAGCCTTTTGTAAATACAATCCTGGGTTCTCGGGTAGACTGAGGTCCTGAATCAGGACCACCTTGTCCTGCACTGACCTCCATCTGTTGGCGGATCCAGCTGAGTGACTCTGTGATGCGAGTGTAGACACCCGGCTTGTTCCTCATTGCACAGCCAATTCCCCAGCTGGTTGCCCCAACCAGCTTCCACACAGATGACTCCTCACAGGCCAGAGGACCCCCGCTGTCCCCCTAAGGAAACACATGCAGAGACTTAACATCTCAAACCAGACCACCAGACAGCCCCCAGTGAATGCATCACTTCATGAAAAACTGTTACATCCATTTGACATTAATTCTTTGTTTCTGTTGTGGCTGATTTTTCTGACTAACTGAGAGACCAGGTTACACAGAAAAGCAGATCAGGGTGAGCTGGTCATTAGTTTATAAAAAATAATGCACACGTATTGTCTCCTGAAATCTGTTAAATCCTCTCACAATTGGATTAATTCTGTGAAAACAGATTTTTATTAATAATAATAATAATAATAATAATGAACAGAATATATCCAAGATCTGGTTGTGCTCCTCAAGACAACATTAGATCAAGAAGAAAATGGGTTTGGGATCTGAATTGAGAAGAGGGATCTTCACCCTACGGGGGACCAGGGTCAGTGTCCTGCATGAAATCCAGATCACATGTCAGATTATGTATGTGATCAACAGCTTTTCACCTGTGAACAAGGTGTTCTCTTCAGTTCTATATTTTCATTTCTACACCAGGGATCCATAGACTGGATCAGTTCCTGCTCCTGAGATGTTGTACCTGACAGGAGTCCACTCCTCCCTCCAGGTACCCGGCACAAATCATCCAGGAGGAGATGAGGCCCCTGTAAACCTCTGGCTGGTTGCAGGTCTTCATGGAGAGGAGTGGAACCGTTGCTGAGCGCAGAACCACGCTCGTCTCTCCTGGAGAAAAAACATCAGCTAGTCAGACAGGACTTGTAAATCGTTTATATATTGGGCCCCCCAGAGACAGTTCCATTCTGTCCATATTTGCGTGGGGGGACTCACCATCAGCCTCAGTTGCTCCCCATCCAGAGATCCAGCACATGGTCCCCTCCACAAAATCCTCCCCATGGTTGGGCAGACAGATGGGCTGCACAAGGCCTAGGAGGAGAGTGTCACACACTGACACACTCCATAGAAGTGATATAGACCAAGACCACTGATAACACCAGAGGGAGGGGTGAGGAGTCAACATCAAAGCACTGAGTAGAAGGAGGGGGATGCATTACAACAGCGATGTGTTCATACTGAAGGGCATTCGAACAGGGACATGTTCACTGACTTCCTGACATACTGAGTACATCTGTGCTGTAAAACATGGGCAAACTTGAACAATGATGTGTTTACCCCTGCACTGAAGCAGATTTAAATAGTTCACTTACTTCTAGATACTTACTATAGATATACTGAAGACCATTTGAAAATTGTACTTAGTGAAGTACACACTGCTCAGAAAACTGACATACGGACATGTTTGAATGCTGATGTGTACATTCACTTCTCTATTGAAATGCATTTGAACATTGATGCATTTACTGACAGTCAGACTAATACTTAATTTTCCTCCAGGGATAAATGAAAGTATATCTATATCTATTTATCTCCTTAGTGAAGTACATCTGAACTGTGACATGGACATGTTTTGAATGGCGATGCATTCACTGACTTCCTGTTGGAAAGATTACATTTGAAAGGTGATGGATCTTGTAAATCAAACTGCAGTGAGTGACTATACACCTGTACTCAGCTGCTCCACTGGGACAGTAAGACTGTATGCGCCTTGCTCAAAGGCAGTGAGGAGGTAATGGGGATGGGGCAGGCTGTGCTGGTTTGAGTACAGGAGTGGTGACTTTGGATACTGAAATGCGGAGCATTGTGGAGCAGGAAGTTGACAAGAAAAAGACTGAGTACCACTGAGAACACCATTGAAAACCAGAGACTTGGCCAGTTTCATCAGGGCCACATCATAGTCCAGTCCTTTGGGCCGATAGCGAGCATGGTATATGATCTTCTCCACAGCCAGAGACTGGGCCCCATGGACCGGCTGCTCTGTCAGCCCCACGTGGACTGTCCACATAGAGGGGTCTGCAAACCTGAGGACAGAGACAGAGGGAGGAAACAAAGTCCTAATGTCAGGAAGTGTGAAAGATGTCATCTCGGATTCTGAGCCTCTCTTTTGATCAGCTGACTGTTTTCTACCTTTAGACTGTATGGACCTTTAACGTGTACCTTTAGACCGTATGGACCATTAACATCTACCTTTAGACTGTATGGACCATTAACATCTACCTTTAGACTGTATGGACCATTAACATCTACCTTTAGACTGTATGGACCTTTAACGTCTACCTTTAGACCGTATGGACCTTTAACATCTACCTTTAGACTGTATGAACCTTTAAGGTGCTTGAACTTATCCTATATGTTCACATCTATAGTTCACATCTAGTTACTTCACAGGTTCAGATTTTATATTAACATACAGATAGAAACAGGAAAAGCTACTTAGAGGATGCTCTTCTGACAGTTTGTTTTATTGGCATTTAAACAAAAGATGAACTGAGGACCTCTACAGACCCTGCACCATCTCCAAGAGTTCAGCTGGACTGAGATCTGGACACTGTAATGGTCACAGCATATTATTTACAGTATCTTCATCATCCTCAGGCCATCAGTGACCCTGTGACTTGTGGGTGGAGACACTTTTGTCCTGAAGAAAGGATCTGCCATGACCCCTCCATGCAAGTTTGGGTGCCTCTTAGTGGATGGGATGGTGATGAGATGTCTGGTTTTGTACAGACTTTATTCTCAACTCAGACCAGAGGATCCGGTTTCTCCGCCTCAAGGTCTTCGTCTGGAACAGAGGGGCTGCAGTCATGGTTGTTCTTCTGGAGGGTTCTCCATCTCCACACAGTCACCATCAGGTTCTTGGTCTCCTCTCTTACCCTTGTGTCAGTTAGTCCTGGTCCAGCTCTGGAAGACTCCTGTTTGTTCTACAACTGGAATCCAGGTGTGTCTCTGTCAACGTCAGGTCCAATCAGCTGAGTTCTCCACAGCTGGACTCAGGTGTAGAAATATCTCAGAGAAAATCCAGAGAGATGGAGGAACCTGAGCTGAGTTGCAGTAAAGGGACTTTTTAATATTTTAGTAAAATAGTTGAACTCAGTGTTCTCTTTATGTTTATTATTATAAGTGAGGCCTGATGATGTGAAACATGAAGTGGTCTAGGGTCTGATGATTTCCTGAGAGAACTGTATGAACTGTCTCCTGGCAGAGGACCTGTTGGTAATCCTGCCCCACCCCCCGCCCTCCAGTATAACATCTGATAGAGATGATGTGGTTTTGTGGGACTCACCCATACACACAGTGTGCTGCAGTGAGGATCCAGAGTGATGTTATAATGGAGCCCCCACACAAGTGCTCACTGCTGTAGTGGAGGCTCACCTGCCAAGGGAACTGACCCAGTCTAGAGATGTTACCTCCAACAATACGAGTGTTGTACTGAGGCCTGGAGCCACACTCTGGAGACAGACAGGTGACAGGTGAGAGGGCTTCTTTCAAACACACACATCTGTCATGTCTACAGGCTTTTATGAGATGAAACACTGGAAACTTCAGTGGATCCATAAGAACATCAGTGATGTGTTATTCTCCTCTGTAGCAGAGCCAGAGATGTTTGTACTTCATTGATTTTAGTCCCTGATATACAAAAACACTCATCAGCTATTTTATCAGGTACACCTGCTCAACTCTTTGTTAAAGCAAATATCAAATCAGCCATCACATGGTAGCAACTCAATGTATTTAGGCCTGTAGACATGGGCAAGATGATCTGCTAAAGTTCAAAGTGAGTATCAGAATGAGGAAGAAAGGGGATTTAAGTGACTTTGAATGCTCTGAGATTTTCAGATTTTTGCAGACAACTATCTCTAGGGTTCACAGAGAATGGTCCAAAAAGGAGAAAATATCCAGTGAGCAGGAGTTCTCTGGACCAAAATGCATTGTTGATGCCAGAGGTCAGAGGAGAATCCCTTTATGACCACAGACACGACACGACACATGACGTGATTTGTGCCCACATTATACCCATCTACTTCCAGCAGGATAACACACCATGTCACAAAGCTCAAATCAACTCAAACTGGTTTCTTGAACATGACGATGAGTTCACTGTACACAAATGGCCTTCTCAGTCACCAGACCTCCATCCAATAGAGCGTATTTGGAATGTAGTGGAATGGGAGATTTGCATCATGGATGTGCAGCTGACAAATCTGCAGCAATTGCGTGATGATACCATGTCAATATAGACCAAATTTTCTGAGGACTGTTTCCAGCATCTTGTTGAATGAAGAATTAAGGCAGTTCTGAAAGAAGAAGGGTATCCAACCCAGTACTAGCATGGTGTACCTAAAAAAGTGGCCAGTGAGTGTATATTTCCCATAATGCTTTTTCATTGGACCCATTTTATCTAATGAATGCCCACATCTTTCAAACCTCCTGCCCCACTTTGTTACAGATGATTCAGCACCACAGAAGAAGTGTTTTCCTCTGAATGACAAGTCAACTGTTCTGTATGTGTAACATGTAACAAAGTTTGATCAAGTTCACACCTGAACCTGAGCTAGTTCAACTTGAATGCATGCAAACACACAGACACACAAGCCACATAAACACACTCATGCACACACTGGTTTTCTACTGAGACCCTGTGAGGAAAATTACTTTTTTTGTTTTGTCTTTTGGGGAAAAATTAAAAATATGGAAATGTATTGCTGCCACACCAGGAAAGAAGGATTATTCCATAATGTGAAAAGTTCATTGTTCTAACAAGATGTTTCTTGTTCTATGCTATAAGATATAAGATTTTTATTGATATAACATGAAATGTTATGTCATAACATCAAGTTATTGATTATTACTCCTAATTAAACATTTTTTCACTTTAAGTGTGTAGTGTAACAAACAGAGGATCAGTGGTATGTAAAGTGATTTTTGTGATACCACAGTTTGAGAGGGAAGTTATTGAATATTTTTGTAGTCAGTGATTTCAGTGTTGCAGTTTAAGGATGCTCCCTGACCACTGACTCACAGCTGCACAGAACCCAGAGTTATTTCTGCCACTCATTGTGAGGAATGGTTGAAGCTCAATGTCGACCTCACTACAGTAGGAACAAGGTGTTGTTTGTGTTGTGACAGAATCTCTCCAAATCTCTACACAAACAGGAAGTGGAAGTTAATCGAAGCCTGTAAAAGAACCACATTCATCAGTTTATTCTCCGCTCGCTGTTTCCTCATTGATACTAATTTCAGCCATACCAGGCTGAAGTGCAACTCCACCCTGTTTTTTTTTTTTCCCTGTTAAAAGGGTTTTTTTGTTTTGAGTTTTTCCTCAGTCGATGTGAGGGTCTAAGGTCAGAGGATGTTGTTATGATGCTATGTAAAGCCCTTTGAGACAAACTGTTTGTAGATTCCATATGTAACTACATGAAGCTCTGTTTTCTTTCCAGTTAAAGAAGGTTTCACATGAACAATCCAATATTGTGATCAAGGTGATTTGTGAATACAGACACACACAGATGAAACACACATGTGCATGCCATGCAAGACAAGCATGACACACGGTAAACTCTTCCTGACTCCATGTTAAATCTGCAGCGTCTGCAGTGTTTCCTCACCCAGACATTTCAGCGTGGTCACCTTCCCTGAGCTGCACTCAGTCTTACTGTGATGACACAAACCACAAAGGAGTCTGGATCAGAAACACTCTTACAGCAGGGCAACAGACCTGGAGCTCGGCTAACATATTAACTTCATGCTAACTGACAACATGGCTATTTTATACACAAACAGAAACACAACAGATGAACAAAGACTTACACCAGACTTCATCCAACCACAGAGCAACTCTGTCCATCTGCTACTCCACTGACACAAACTCAGCTAACACTGACAACACACACCCAATTTGCCTCACTGAGCCAGTGTTACACTGATGGTGTGACGTGGAGCATGGAGGGAACCAACGCTCCCCTATTACATGAGCACAGCTCTTCAAATCTTCACAATCATATCGACTGTGATTAGCCTGTCTGACAGCGACGTATTAGTTCATGGACATATTTTCATTTTCAGCTCCAGACCTTGACCATCAGTGTTCTGTGTTGGTGTACCTGAAGGTTGTGGTGTTCTGCAGCTTGATGATCTGGGGCTGGCTCAGGTTGATTGACACCAGGTTCTGCTGCAGGTCCTGCTCGATGGAGGACAGAGAGACGAAGAACGACTCCATATACCTGACAGACACACAACCACACAAACGCAGAGGAACAATGACAAGGAGAGTGATCACTGTTTCTCCCGAAAAAAAAACGTCTGTAAATTAACCTTTCTAATCAGAGTGCTTCACAATGGAAATCATATCCACTCGTTCACACTGATGCCCCATGGAGAGCAACTTGGGTTTAGTATCTTGCCTAAAGACACTGAAATGTGAACTGGAGGAGCCAGGAATCAAACCCCAGATGTTTAGACGAGTGGAGGACCTGCTCCACATCCTGAGCTACAACCACGTAATGAGGACATGAGACCCTTTAATGCTGTACTCCAGCTCTAAGACAGTGAGGCTGCTGCTTCATTTACTTTAAAACAGACAACACTGAGATGATCAAGCCACACAGGACCAGCGTGGTGCTGCACTGACAGTGTCCTGGCAGACCGCTCTGTTCTGTGAATGTTGTTTCCACTAGAAGTTCACTGTGGAAAGTTACATCACTCTATCTCCAGTCTCAAGCATCAGCAGTGGAAACAATATTTACAGTGTGATAGGATCATAAACCAGTGATGACAGAGCTGTCACCACACCTGCACTTCCTGGTATCACATGACTCATCACTTTCACACCGCAGGTGCAGGTGAGTCCTGTTTTGTCCTTGTGGCTTCCTGTAGCTGCTGAGAGTACTACAGACCTCTACACTGGACTTGGCTGCTGTAGGTACCAGCTGTCTGAACACTTGCTGTCCCTCTGAAGACTCATCACCACATTAGCATGCTCTGCTCTCTTAAAGGACCACACCTGGATATACTGAGAAAACTGCAGACACACACCAGGGTCCCTTTTTAACTGGTGGACTAACAGAATCTGTCTTCAGATCAGAACCTGGATATAGACCTGAACCTGGAAGTTGCTTTATTCTGACATAAACCTCTGATCCAGATCAACATAACAGAGACATGTTCATAAATCTACCATGGCATCATGACATCATGAAAGTGTTGAAGAATAAACAGGGGTGTCTGACACCTTGAATATCCCAGCTGCTTGCAGGCAGAGAGCCCCAGCCAGTTGTTCCAGTCCTCTGAGCAGATGGTCCTCCATACGCCACCTTTCTGCACCTGAAGCACAGAGCTCCGCCCACTCAGACGTACTGATAGAGATGGAAAAAGAAAGAGAAAGAGAGTGAGAGAGAGAGAGACAGAGGGCAACATGGATTGAATTTGTTATAATGTCTCTTCTTTGCCCCATGTCAAGTATGCAAGGTCCAGGTCTTAGACCTTCACAGTATAAACTCAGATGGTTCCAGTCTGAGAGGCTTGGGTTCTAATGTGGGCTCACATGGTGCAGGTCTTAAATAAATCTGGATTATCAGATCATAGTCAGTAAACCTGGCTCAGGTTATATTCTGGTGCAGGACCCCCACCACCCTCAGCACAGACCGACGTCCTGCAGACTGGAGTTGATGTGGACCTCAGACTCTGCTTTCATGTCTCTGCCTCTTTTGTATTTTTTAGTTAGACTTTTTAAAATCTATCCTGAAACACATTTGACTCAACTGATTTTAACTTTTCATTTCTTCTTTTTGCTCCAGCAGTTAGTAAAGTGATGTAAGGACTCTGCCACATTGCATTTAAAGGGTTTATCACAGAGGACAGTGTGTTCTGATATGTGTTTCACTGACTGCCTTTTGATCCAGTCACCCTGTCATATGTGTGTGTGTATGTCTGTCTCACCACAGCCGAGCTCGTCCTCTCCATTGTCACAGTGTACCTCTCCATCACACTGAGCTGATGAGCTGATGCACTGAGAAGAGCCACAACGAAACTTCCCCACACAGCTCAGGCCCACTGTACACACACACACACACGCACATGCACGCGCACGCGCACGCACACGCACACACACACACACACACACACACACACACACACACACACACACACACACACACACACACACAAATAACATATTTGTTAATGGGGCAGTGCTTCATTGGAGGTTTTGTTGGTTTGTATTGTGTAACTGTGAGTCTGAGGAGATTGAGTGTAATATTCTGGTGGCTTGATAAACTCCACCTTCAGTTTTATTTCATTCTACAGAGGGAGACTGGAGCTAATTGATGTTGCTTTCTACATGAATAGGTGAAGTCTTTGTGCAGCTCGTGGCATCATGTTCAGATGATGGTGGTAGTTTTGAGAAAAATGATTAGGCGTCGTTATCATCTGCTTTGAACAAACTCCAGGGCTCCACTGAACAACTGAGGGACCACAGTGGACTGAGCTGCAGACTCACAGGTCATGACCTGGAGAGTGACGGTTGTTACTGTCTCTCAAACTATGGAAGCTAAACCTGTCAGTAACAAACATTTCATGAGGCATAAGAGCCAGTAAAAGGAAAGCCAGGACCTTGACTCCATTATTGTTATTATTGAAATATTTTTATTGAAATATTGATATGAAATACATAAATATTGGTAATTTAAATGTTTGTTATGTGGCCACTAATGCCTCTTGTTCCTGACTCAGCAGGCTTTGATGTAACTATCTCCTGTTCCTGTTCCTGCTCCAGACTGTATATTAACCAGTACGCTGATCTCATTTTCATGTCTTGTGCAAATCCAAACTCATAACACAGGGCAATTAACATGCCTGGTCCTGAGTTACGCCTCATAGTGGACCCTGAGAATCTGAGGGAGCTGAACCAGCTACAGTGATCTCAAAAGTCCAGAACACCCAGGCCCTCTGCACCTCGAGGGGTTATGTTATGGAGGGGCAGAACAGACCAGACCAGTGATGACCATGACCTGGTTTTAATTTTTCATTTCTGAAGACTGAAGCCAGAAACTTCCAAACCAAACACAAAGTAAAGATGGCTGTGTGTGGGTGGGGTCTAAACATCCATACTTGTCCTGTTGGATCTTAGCGCTGCATTTGATACCATTGATCATAATATTGTATTACAGAGACTAGAACATGTGATCTGGATTAAAGGAACCGCACTAGGCTGGTTTGAGTCATTTTTATCAGATAGATTCCAGTTTATTCATGTTAATAGCTAATGACTCCTCAATGCACACTAAAGTTTATATACTTCCTTTAGGCAATATTATCAGGAAGCATCACTGATAATTCAGAATAGAATTTAAAATCCTTCTCCTCACATACAAAGCCCTTAAGGACCAAGCTCCATCATATCTCAAAGAGCTGATAGTTCCCTATCCACTGTTTTCAGGAGATCACTTCTCTCCCTAAATGAAGATTTACTTGTGGTTCCTAGAGTCTCCAAGAGTAGAACAGGAGGCAGAGCCTCCAGCTACCATGCTCCTCTTCTGGTGATCTTGAACTTAGTTATGCTGCTATAGGCCAAGACTGCTGGGGGATAATGATGGTCTGATGGTCTATTAGTCTATTAGTATCAGTCATTTCCATCATCATTAATACTCTTTACATCTGTATGTTTTGCTTGTGTTCTTGTTTCTTCTGCTCTTGTTCTCTCGCTCTCTCAGCTCAACCAGTTGAAGCAGATGCCCGCCCACCCTGAGTCTGGTTCTGCTCCAGGTTTCTGACTCTTAAAGGAGGTTTTCCTGCCACTGATGCCAAGTGCTGCTCATGGTGGGATTTGTTGGGTTCCTTTAAATAACTTTATAAAGAGTTTGGTCTGAACCGGCATTATATGTAAAGTGCCTTGAGATAACTTTTTTATAATTTGGCACTATATAAATAAAATTTGATTTTGAACTGCATCAAATATTGATGGAGCAAAAGTAGCCCATGCTACACTGACTCCATTATTGCTTAAGAGACAAAGTCCACACAATACTGAGCTCCTCACCTCCGAGGCCAATGCCGAGAGCAAGAGTCACCACCACAATGACACCTGAGGCAATGAGCAGCTCGAGGCGATGGGCCAACAGCCTATTCTTCCAGCCTTTATCCAGGTCATCCTCTGTCAAGATGCAACAATTCATAAACATCCATTGGTTTAGACATTATACACTATCACAGGACTGGATCACAGAATTATTTTTGTTTTAGTTAGACAATAAAATCTATAAATATCTAAATACTTTCAGGAAGATTATCAAACACAATGAAACCATGGCTTCATAAAGTAATTTTTTTCTTTAGTCAAAACCAGAATTATGTGTCTTTATGTTTATTACTATCTTGGGGCACTGTGAGTCTGTCCATGCACATTGAGTATATAATCTAACAGAATAAATGGTTTCATTTTCTAAATGGCTCAGTCCTTTCCTAAAACAGCTGCTTACTGCAGTTGTAAAGGCCCATACAGTCTAAAGGTAGATGTTAAAGGCAGATGTTGATGATGAATCCACATTTGTTGCTGTAATGAGTATTTCTGTCAGCAGGTGTGTATGGGACTGAGTCATTGTAAACTACAGTGAGTGGGTGACTCTGATCTCTGGCCAAGGCTGCACTGAGAAAGAGTCAGATCCACATTCAACTGCTTCATATAGTTCATGCTCCTGTTGTTTCCTCAGTTAAGCTCCTAACAGCCCTGCAGTCTTAGCTTCCATGTTCTGTGATGTTCTTCACCTGTGATGAGAGCAGCACTTAGTCTGGGACAGATGTAACTTCATTATCTCCTTAACAAAGTGCATAAGTCACATCTTCTTACATTTCAAGCAGATCCCACTGTAACTGAACTCCTGCACCACCACAGGGGCTCACCTTGAAGAAATGGCTGCACCTTGGTGATGGGCATGGTCAGACTGGGTGTAGCTGCAGGTTGGGCTTTGTCAGGTTTGGCAGAAATATTGTCAGCAGTCAAGCTGCCGAGAGGGCTGACGTTCAGTGTGGTGGGGGTCTCGACAGTGGGGAGGTCTTCCTCTGTCACAGAGACCACCTCTATCCTAGAGGGGTCTGATTGCTCAGGTATCTCTGCCTTTAGCTCCTCAACAGACAACATAGAGGGAAATGATTCACTATGAAGATGTCAGAGATATCATCAATGTCTGGGTTTAAACCAATGACAAGGAGGAGGATAATGGTTTCAGTACAGTACCAACAAGAGATCAGTCACCTCTTACCCCCAGTGCTCCCTAGTACCACCCCCTTCTCTTCCCTGTTTATACAACTTCAGAAAATTATTAATTTCCTCACAGTTTGTTCAACAGTTAAGTTAGCCACTCTACAAGCTAAGCTATAACAAGCAGCTCTACCCTGACTGACAGCATAGTGTCCACTTACTGACAAGGGGGTTGGTGAATCAGCAGAGTTGGCAGCAGGATCTGTAAGAGACAGAAGCAGTGGGATAAGAGGAGATGATACTGACAGAGAAAAGAAATAGGACAATCTCCTGCATCATGTCCAACGTACTGATGTCCATGAAGGTCTTCGTCATTGTGCCATTGTCCACCCTCAGCTGAGCTTCATCTAACACCATAACCCCAGCACTCTGTTCCTCTGCTCCTCTGTTCCTCTGCCCGTCTCCTCTTCCTCTCAGTTTTAATGGCTGCCCTCCTGTCCTGCCTACACTTTGGTACAAGGGGACACCTGAGTAGGCGAGTGCTGCCACTCAGAGGGGGGATCAGGTGACCCTGTACCTCCCAGTCTGTGGGTAGGATTACATGCTCCTGTGTCCAAGAAATGTGTGTGGGGACGTGGGTGAGGGAGAGGGGAGGCTGCTGGTCACTGTGAGCAGACACCATCCACTGGCCTCACTGTCCAGCTGCTTTCTGCAAATACATGCTCACATGCACGCACGCACGCATGCGCGCGCACACACACACACACACAGGTGCACATAAACACACTCATGCATGCACACACACACATATATGAACACCTTTACTGGTAAGTGTATAGATTGGGTGAGAGATTTGTAGATATGTCCAGGTGTGCAAAGGTGAATGAACTTTGGTCTGTTTTGGTTTGAAGCAGTTCTTTTGGACAGAGCAGTTCCCATGACAACAGACACACTCCTGTCGACAGGTGTAGTAATGCTGTGAACAGCACAGAAGAAGCTTTAGTGGTGGTGAGGAGGTGTCTTTATTGTGTCTTTGTAACTGGATGAAATGATCCTTTAAGTCCAACCTGCTGTCATAAGACAAAGCATCAAGAATTAAACAGAACAAACTTGTTTTTCAAGTTAAATATCACCAGAGAGAAACAGGTTTAACTACAAAATGAACACATACTCAATGAATAAACAGCTGGAAAAAGATCCAACTACAGCTGAGGCAAAAGTGATGTGAAAGTTTCTTATTTTACTCACAGTAATAATAATAATAGGTTTAATAAGTTTTTATGTCTAATCCATCTTGAAACAGATTAGTTCAACACGACATGATTATAAAATCTGAACATTTTATTTATTCAATACTGACAGGGATTGTAAAACCAAGATAAATACAACTACACAAAGTTAATAAAACCAACAAGGCTTCAGATTTAAAGTTTTTTCAAACTTTAAAGGTCAAACTCCGATCAGGAGGACATTGTTCATCTCCTCATACATTGTCTCTGAAATGCTGATGTTCAGTGTGAAGAATGGAGACTCCTTGTAAAATCTGTTTATATGAAGATAATAAACACTGTATCAAACATTATTATTATTATGTATTAATATCACTGATATATTATCACCTTTTCAAGCTCATGTGTTGAAAGCTGGGTCTGTTCATTAACAGCTCTGTCTCTGACTATAAAGGTCCATACAGTCTAAAGGTAGATGGTAAAGGTCCATACAGTCTAAAGGTAGACCTCCATGTGGTCTTTGATTATAAAGCAGGTCTAGATTCTATGCTAATGTGAAAATATCAGTGTTCAGTGCTCAGTCCACAGAGAAATGCTCACAGCCTTAATACCAGCCATCAGGACTTCTGCAACATTGTGATGTCACAACAGAGCAGTCACAGCCCTCAGTCACACTCCCAAAATTTGACTGTTCTTTTTACTGTTTGTGTTAAAAAACACTAATTTCTAAAAAGTTATACCTCATATATACCTCAACAAGCCGAATGGTACTGGACCCTGATCATGGTGTTCTTCGAGGTAGGAAATGAGTGCATGACTGGTGGCGGCCGACACTGCTGCCCTTCCTGAGGTCTCCCTTATGGGACAAAGCCAGGTAGATGCCTGGATGAGACAGAGAGGAGTAGGTGGTGTAGTAGTTCTCCTCCAGGTTCTCCTTCAACAGGCAGTCGTCAGAGAATTGCTCCTGGAAAATGCAGGGAGACATTTTATCATCAGCTGATCTAGTTCATGATACATCTCAGGGTTCAGTCATAGTTTCATCCTTAAAGGTACACAGATTCTTTTGCTTGTAAACACACCCAGGCAGGGGATAGGGCCTATATGTAGTCTTTTAGAGAAATCCTGCCTAGTGTAGCTGTACCTGTAATACAGGTGTGTGCAGTGATTCTTACAAGCAGGAATCAGATGGTTAATGGCATCAGATGTAAGCAGTGACATCCTGGTGTTGTTAGCAGCCCTAACTTTGCTGCTCAGCTCAAATACTATCTCTCACAGCACATGAACCATGCTGTGTTGCTGGTGTGAGCAGTGACATGGGCTACATACCGCTCCATGTGCCAGTCTGTCTCCACTCATACAGAGGTAGAGGCCGCTCTTTACTCCCTTGATTCCCACCACTCCATGCTTTATAGCAAACACCTTCAGCCAAGCTGGTGGACATGAAGGAACACAGAGCAAATCAATGCTTCACAGATAGCTACAAAGTTCTGACATCATCAGAGCTCAGGTAAAGCCTAACAGGTGAACTCACAGTACTCGGTGGGTTTGTGGACGCCTCTGACAGAGCCGTTGGGCAGAATCTCGAGATGGTAGCCAATCCCAACACGGCAGTAAAGAAGCTGCTGTTTGGTCCCTTCACTGATTGGATGAGGACTAGAACCTGCATGGTGAAGAAATGATTGGTTAAATAGACGACCGTCTGATTCTCTCCTGACAGAGTCCATGTGTCCTGTCATGTAATAGATACACACTGGGGTTTTCATACAGAAAGTTTCTGATGGAATCAACAAACTTAAAATCCATCTTCAGACGTGTCTTCATCTTCTCTACAGGACCTGTCTGACTCCCAGCAGCTTGTCTCAAACAGTCTGACCTACTAACATTTCCCATCATTATCATCACGTTCTCTCAGCATATTAAACTGCCGTTTGAGAAGTGATTGTTGCTCAGCCTCAGCTTTAATGAGGAGGTTGATCTCTGACCTTTTCCTTTCAGCAGTGAGTCCCTCATGTGCAGCTTCCAGAGGCCTCGGAGGTGAGTACTGTGGTTCTCAGCTGAAACCACTGGATCCAGTCTCTTTGCTCCCACTGGTCGATGACACACACTGAAAACCAGGAGCAGCAAGAAGGAAACATCCATAGTGAAACACATTAAGCGCCTGCCAGCAGACCACACAGTGACATGCTGCAGACACTCATATCGACTGATACAGGGTCCAAGTCCAGGTCAGACCTCCTCTTCCTCTGCTGAACCTGATGCCTACTGTCTTCCCTGCTAATCTCCTCTGCACCCACTTCCTTCTTTTATCTCCTCCTCTCCTCTGAGCAGTGACTGACAGGGACACAGTAAGATACTCAGCTGTACTCAGTCTGTATCAGGGATGTATCAGTCTCCCTGCCAACAGCAGCCAAACCTGTTATGTTCTCTACAGCTGCTGCTCACGCTGTCACTGACACAACCTGTCCAGTGTTGACCTGTTGTAACTGATCCATATCTCAGTATGACCTCAGCTACTGAAATGAGGCTGACAGCTTCCTGTCTGGGTGTAGCCTGCGTACATGAAGCTGTTGTTATGTTGTCCAATCAGACCTCTGACGGGAGAGAGACACGCAAACTGTCTGTGCTGTATCACTATCACTGAGATTGGAGAGCAAACTGAGCTGATAGAGCAGGAAAACGTCTGAGGCCGAGGAACCAAACACACACACACTCAGGTCTGGTCTATTGGAGGTTTTCTAGGCCAGTGAAGCCACATGAACCTGGTCTGTTGCTCTGGAGTCAGTCGTCCCACCACACGTGAACCTGCTGCCAAAACAGCACCAGTGAGGTCCAACATGTTTCAGTTCAAGTATTGAACATCAGGATTATCCTCAGGACAAGTCTCTGTCCCTGAGACTTCATGGACCCTTTATAGAGATGCTGCTGAAGAAGTTCCTATGAAGAACTGGATGAATCTAAAGGCAAGGCAAGGAAATTTTATTTGTATAGCCCATTTTTACAAACAGTTTGTATCAAACGGCTTTACATAGCATCATAACAACATCCTCTGCCCTTAGACCCTCACATTGACTGAGGAAAAACTCAAAACAAAAAACCCTTTTAACAGGGAAAAAAGAGAAACCTCATTGTGAGCAACAGAGGAGGGATCCCTCACCCAGGACGGGCAGACGGGCAGACGGGCAATACATGTTGTATACAGACAAGAAAACGGGTAACAATACAGAATATGCACAGATGGAAATGGTGTGCAGGAGCTGACGAAGGCAGTTTTTAGTGGGAGGGAAGGCAGGGAGAGTCAGGCAGCTTAATGGGGGCAATGGGTGGTAGACTGGTTCCTGGCAGGGAAGGGCAGGTCGGTTTAAAGACTTGTGTAAATTAGAGATTTGGGTTCGTGCTTTGTAATGTAGAAGCTGGAGCTGCTGTAGAGGTGCTGTCAGCATCCCCAGAGGGTCAGTGACCAGTGTGCTCAGATGACCAGAGGTGGAAAATCAAAACCATCTGGAGGTGCAGTACTGGGGAGACATGAGCCCCCCACCTCTGTGGACCGCTCCTCACCTCTGCTTGAGGCTCGAGGTTAAATTAGCTGCTATAATTAGAACACATGAGACTCTCCTACCAAACCATCAGCAGATGAGTTGCATTGTGGGTAATGAAGGTGCAAGGTTTTTGCTGCATCAATAGTGACACCTTTAAATCTGTCCATCATCAGTCTGACAGTGACTGTGTCTGGGACACAGAGGGCTGCCATATCACAACTCTAACCCCTGTGTGAAGTCCTGAACCAGTCTTTGAAGCAGTTCCCTCTACCCAGTTGACAACCATCTGACATGAACCATCATGTTTGTGATCGAATCCTGACACTTCTCAGGACTTTCCAGGACTTTCCAGGCCTGGTGGGGAATGTGGGTGTTGTCGGAGCAGATGTCTAGTCTAGCTGTGATGCGATATACAGGATGTTTCCTTCAGATTCATGTGACTTGTGATATGTCTTACATCAGCACACAGTGTGTGACCATACACATGCTGCCTGATAACGGAGAGTTTAGTTGTTCAGGTTCTTTATTCACTGTGCTGCAAATACACACTCATCAGATGGAGAGAGAGACAAACACAAGATATGAAGTGAGGCACATTAAAACAGGAGCCTTCATACATCATGTGAACACACATTAAGGCACTTCTTCTCTGGTGCAGCCCACTTCATGATCAACAAAAAGACTGTTTCTACTACAGCTCTAGTTCTGACTGAATGTGAGATTGTACAGTCTTAAGGTGGAGGGGGTGTTAGGATGAGGATGAAATAAGTTGTCTTGATTTAGAAGAGTGTTACACACTGGACCAGAAGGACTAAATGTGACTGATCAGTTTCTGTTTGTGCAGTCACACAGATTTGGCGCACATTCATATTTATGGCATAAAAACAAGATCCAGGTTTTACATGAAACCTGGTCAATCATGAAGAAGGATGAAACAAAGTCAAGAAGAAGGAATGTTGAAATCACAGTTCAGTGATGACTGAGAAGATCTGTTCTCCAGCTGCAGCTAAGAGGCTCCTTTAGCTCTCAGCTTGGACAGCAGCATTTCATTCTTCCGACACTCCTGGACAAAGACAAACATGGCATCGGCATTATCATTTTAACTTTATAGAATTTGGTCTAGACCTGCTCTATATGTAAAGTGCCTTAAGGTAACTCTTATGATTTGGTGTTATAAAAATAAAATGATTTTTAAATCATCATCATCGTCGTCAGACACCCAGGTCAACAGATATATGTAAATCCAGAGCTGGCTTATGTTTTTAATAAGGTCACACATTTTGACTCTTAACAACAGACCAATACATTCAAATTGATTTCTGACCACAGTGTAACTTTATTCATGTTTGGAAGATTAGAGCCGACTGAAACATCAGCCTTTAACTTATCAAATACATGTCAGTGTTGTTGTGTACGGCAGCTGATTAGTGACAAGAAGCCTCAGGACAGGAAAGACATGGACATGCTTGTGTGTCCTCAGTTTGTCCTCCAGAGCGCAGTGACAGCAGGACATCATCATGTTCACAGCTCTGTTTGTTTCTGTTAAAACTTTATCTGAACATGTGTTGTGATCAGAGCCCTGCACCACCTTTAACCTACAAACTGAACACTTCATACCTTGTCTTAGTATGTTATGATGAGGTGTTCTTAATATTTTGTCCTCTAGGTAACTGTTAGGGTCAAGCTGACACCTCACCTCTTTAAAGTCTTTGACAGTTTTAAAGTAGAGCCTCCTCTTGTCGAGCAGCTCTAGGTATTCATCGTTCAACTGGTCTCTCCTCATTTTGTTCTCCTGCTTCTTTTTCTCCATCTGGAAACGTAAAAAGGCAAAGGGCAGTCGCGACTGTTGGAGCAGTTTGTGTAGCACAAGTGAGTGTCTGTGACTGTGCTTTATTAAGCTGTGACACTTGACTCATTTCTCACACTGCTTCCAGCGCTGAAAAAAAGTACAGTACTGTCACGGTAACCAGGAGGACTCGTACCTTGATGCGGCTCTGCTTGATTCCCTCCACTATTTGCTCCATCTGTCTGAGGAACTGCTCCTTGGCTGCTGCAGATGACATGGCCCTGGACAATACAGTACATCACTAACTGGCCAGGTGAGAACACACTTGTAGAGTCTACCACACTATCACTTCATTCAACTCAGTGATTCAGAGATATCAACATACAACAAGTGAATACATGAACACTTACTGCTGGAAGTTGTCATGAATGGAGTTCAGTAGATTCACCTAAAGAGGTGAAGGCACGTTACTATCATTAAGATTTACAGTGTACCGAAAGGGTTAGCGTTACTGTACTATAATCTAAAACAACTGACACTAGTGTCTGTACTGTAGTCTAAACAACCTGACTGTGTAATCCTCATTGTTTGTTTTGTCTGTGCTGCCTGAATGTAATGAATTTATAACTGTCTGTTACTATATGTAATTATCTGTAACTGTTGTATGTACTGTCTGTTTTATCTGTACTGCTTGTACCTGTCTGTACTATCCGTTAGTCGTCTGTACTGCCTGTAATGTAATCGTTTGTTTTGTCTGTAACTGTCATTATCTATACTGTAATGGTCTAGTATCTGTACTGTCTATAATTGTAACTTTGTTACTATCTGTACTGTCTATAACTGTTACAATCTGTTTTGTCTGTCCTGTCAGTTACCATCTGTACTGCCTGTTACTGTTTTCTGTACTGTCTGTTACTGTTGGTAACTGTCTGTTATTGCAAATGTTGTATGATTTGTCTGTAATCTGTAACTATCTAAAATGAGTGTACTGCTGTTTCCATGTTCAAATAGTATATTTGCTAAAAATCTGATCAATCTGAATTCAAAGCCACATTCTTACAGAGCTTTACAAGGCAACAACTGCCTGCTGTGATCACTTACCTCCTTCTCCAGATACACCTTCTTGTCATCTAACGTGTTATACAATGTGAAGAACTGCTTGGTCTCTTTGTGTGTGGCAGAAACTGATTGAGGAGAGAAAAGAAGATTGTCTTTGTTCCTGTTTTTTTGGAGACATTTAGCATCAGTTATTTATGATTTGGGAATGCCACAGCCAATGCATTTCCATGCTCACTAGTAGTCTGGGTTTGTTCAGTGCATGTAAACAGCATACCCCAGTTTATTACTGTCAGTGCTCCTCTAGAAATCAGGAAACTGTGGTGTGTAAAATACATACCCAGGTTTGTAAGGTGTCAAACACCATACATATGAATGCACATGTAAATACACTAAAAAAAACTTTTAAAGCATAGACTCTAGTGAGACCAGACACAGACCTTGGCTGTAGAGTTCGATGAATCTCTTCTGGTACTGGGTCAATTCGGCCCGGCTCGGGACCTCATCTATCTTCCTATGCAGGATGGCGATCTCACGGTTCCTCCGAGCCTGAAGAGCAAGAGGGAGAATGTTTCTTTCATTAAACAGACATTGCGCTGTAGGTTTCTCTCAGAGGTAATGTAAAGTAGTAGATGTAGTGAGTTTACATTTTAATGTTGCTGAAGCAGTGGTGGAAGTTGTCATCAGATTTCTTTAGAGGTGTGCATTGCTGTCTGCCAAATCTGCTAAGTCTTTTTAATATGTCTACTAAGGCGTGACCCACATGATTTTTTTTTGTTCTGAATAATTGAGTATTTGCTGTGTTTCAGATCTAAAAAGTGTCTTCTGGTTGTGGGCTGTTGGTTGAAATAAAAACAAGACATCTAAAGACACCACCTGTTCTTCAATTATTAATATTCCACAATAAAACTACTCATTTATTAGTGAAAGTTGCTTCTAAATTGTAATTAAGTCTATATTAGTTATTTTTATATCTCGGGCAGCACAACAAGCTTTAAAAATTCCTTTGACATATTAAGTTGATGGTGAACTCTAATAGTCTGAAAAACTATAGCTATCCTGAGGAGGATCTAATCTTCCTCAGGTACTTTAATCTGAACATGTAATATTTCTAAAACACAGTTCGTAAAAAAAGGAACAAAGCTACACACAGGTAGTTAGAAAGCAGGTTTCCACACAAAATTGTCCAGAAACAATTGTCTGTATGAACTTCAAACTGGATTCAGTAAACCACATTCATCAGACACCTGTTAACCTGATGGACCATATTATTTAAAAAAGAGGTGGAGGAAGGCCATGTGGTTTCTACACAAAGAATCTGACACTGGATTTTATTGATTACATTTAAATTTTGAGAGATTTAGATTTACTTTTTAATTCTAGTCTCAGCTGGTTCTAGTCCATTGTCAGCTGGTTTCAGTCTACTGTCAGTTTCAGTCTAGTCCCAGCTGATTCCATTCCATTGTCAGCTGGTCATCTTTAATAGAAAAGAATAAAAACAACCCCAGTTTCCTTTTCAGCACTGTAGCCAAGCTGACCAAGAACCATAGTGCTGTTGTGCCATGCATCCCTCCAACTCTCAGCAGTAATGATTTCCTAACTTTCTTTACTGAAAAGATTGTAAATATTAGAGCAAGGATTGCCAATGATGGACCACAGATTGTTGTGCCTATATAAGCATCTCCCAGACTTAATGCATACCTTGAAAGCTTCACCCCCATTGACCTGTCAGACTTAACTTCTGCTATTACCTCTTCTAAATCAGCCACATGTCTACTTGATCCAGTCCCAACAAGACTGCTCAAGGATGTCTTCCCCTTAGTTAACACCTCTATACTGAACCAGATCAATCTTTCCTTAGTCACAGGTTATGTGTCACAGGCCTTTAAGGTGGCAGTTATTAATCCCTTACTTAAAAAGCCTTCTCTAGATCAGGGTGTTAGCAAATTATAGGCCCATATCCAACCTTCCCTATATCTCCAAGATCCTTGAGAAGGTGGTTCTAGAGCAGCTACATGAGCACCTGCACACTAATGAACTGTTTGAAGCTTAGTAAAAGAGAACACATCTCTGTATGTATGTAGGATATCGAGTAGACTTCAAAATCCAACAAAGCTCCATCCTATTTGAAAGACCTCATAGTCCCTTATTATCCTACCAGAGCACTCGCTCCCAGAATGCAGGTCTGTTAGTGACTCCCAGTATCTTTAAAAACAGACTAGGAGGTAGAGCCTTCAGTTATCGGGCTCCTTTACTGTGGCACCAACTCTCTCCATGGGTCAGAGAGGCAGACACTCTCACTACATTTAAGACTAGGCTTAAAACCTTCCTCTACGACAGAGCGTTTAGTTAGGGCCGGTTCAGGTAGCTCTGAACCATTTTTATGTGTTGCGGCTTAGTCTGCTGGGGGACACAACAGATTACATGGAGCGCTCTCCTCTCCTCTCCCACACTTTAAATTATCATTTTCATTATCTACTGCACCTTGTAGTTTGGCCTTGGTGTCTCGCTCTCTCTCTATTTGTGTTTCCACAGATCCACCGAAGCTCCATCTCTCTCCACCAACCGCTCCCTGCATCACCCCCTTCCCCTTTAACCCCTGTTGTTAAACCGACCTGCCCTTCCCTCCCAGGAACCAGTCTACCACCCATTACTCCCATTAAGCTGCCTGACTCTCCCTGCCTTCCCTCCCACCAAAAACTGCCTTCATTAACTCCTGCACACCATTTCCATGCTGTGCATATTCTGTATTGTTACCTGTTTTCTTGTCTGTATACAACATCTATTGCACGTCTGCCCGTCCTGGGTGAGGGATCCCTCCTCTGTTTCTCACCATGAGGTTTCTCTTTTTTTCCCTGTTAAAAGGTTTTTTTTTTTTTCCTCAGTCGATGTGAGGGTCTAAGGGCAGAGGATGTTGTTATGATGCTATGTAAAGCCGTTTGATACAAACTGTTTGTAAAAATGGGCTATACAAATAAAATTGCCTTGCCTTGCTTTCAGTCTACTGACAGCAGGTTCCAGCCTAGTCTCAATTGGGTCCAGTCCATTGTCAGCTGGTTCCAGTCTACTATCAGCTGGTTTCAGTCTACTGTTAGCTGATTTCAGCCTAGTCTTAGCTAGTTCCAGTCCAGTGTCAGCTGCTTTCAGTCTAGTTTCAACTGGTTTTAGTTTAGTCTCAGCTGATTCCAGTCCACTGTCAGCTGGTTTATGTGGCTCTTCAGTGCACCACTATGCTCAGCAGGTTGATTGGACCTAAAACTCTAAAGTGCTGAGGTCATTCTCACTCAACATTGATTAGTGTGGCTTTCTAAATATTATCAGTAAAATGTAATGAAGTATCAATACTAAAGTTACAGTGCTCAGTGTTAAATTATTACTAATATTCTATTTCAGATTATCATTGCTGGGGAATCAGCTGCACTTTAATTGTTGATCATGAGTAGAAGTATAAGGTTAGAAGAATAAAACCCTGCTAATACAAGAGTACAGTGCACCAGCTGTGTGTTTGTCACACTCTTATCTGTAGAGCCTTATCTGCTGCTGTGACCTAACTGCCTGTCACAGATCACTGCAGCTCCATCTAATCTGCTATGGTCAGAGCTAGTTACCATGAGCAGACGGATCTTCTGCAGCTTCTCTTTGTCTGTGTTGTACTGTTGGTCTATCAGCTGGGTCCTCTCCTGGGACAAGAGAAAAGAGGGGGTGGGGGAGGGGTAGAGAATGAGGATGAAAGGATTCCAGAGTATAATTCTGAATAGATCCAGTCTTCACTGTTACGTTACAGTCTCATGAAAAAAAACTGTGCAATAAATTTTTACCCAAAGTCAATGTGTCCCAATTCTTTTGTCATATTTCACTTTCCCCTTTTTAATACACTTGTAAAAGTTTCTGTCTGTTCTCACTCTGTCACTATGGAGTGTAGACTGAGGGACGAATAAAGTAAAAGGTTCAGAGTCAGATGATGACAAGACATGCGTGAGGAGACGAGTGCGTCTGTACCTTCTCCTCCTCAGTATCCTGCCCTGACGCCATCTTCAGCTCCTCAATGCTCTGCTGCAGGCGGGTCATCTCTTCCTACACACAACGGCCCCTCATTAAAACCAACCTACTGTCACAAAAGGCTTACAAACTCACATGCTGCACACACACAGTGAAAGTGTATGTGTGTGTGTGGGGGGGTGCACTCACTCTGCAGTGTGTGCGGAACTCCTGCTCCTGCTGCTTCAGGTTTTCATTCATTGTTACCAGAGCTCTCAGCTTCTCCAACAAGCTGTTCCAACACAACATAAGACTCCATGAGTGAGACCACAAACATCTGTTCGCTCAAAAAAAAGAGTACTCTCTCCCACTGTCAACACTTCCCAAATCAGGATGATCGGCAGATCATCAGATTCAGAAATCAGTGTCCTGCTGGATTTTCGTCATGGTGCTGGGTACTGGAGAACCTATGTGATGTATGTACCCGTCACAGGGCCTAAACCTGAGCATTTCCCATAAGCACAAATCCATCTCCTAGAGTTTTTGTGGTCCAACCCTGAAGTTAGCATCACCCTGGTTCCCTCCACTGACTGGAGTTTGTCCACATGTCTAAAATCCAATTCATTTAAAAATCAAATCTACAACACAATAAAATAGCTAAACAGGGATGGGGAAGACCTTCTGCCACTCTGGGTGATGATACATCTGTGTGTGGATGTCAACAGCTGGGCAGGTGTTTTCAGTGAATTATAGGTCACTGGAGGCCTGTGAAGGTCTTTGTTGAACAGATTTATCCATGTCTTCCTCCTGGCACTAGATAGTCCTCCTCTCATCAAAGTGTCATAAATACTATTATTATAATCACAGTTTTGTGTGAGGGCCTCCTTTTCTGCCTGTGGCATCTGGTGTGGACCTCTCTCCCACCCTAACTACATGAATGATTATCATCTTTATTATCATTGTTATGCTTCCCGTGTATATATGTGATAATGTAGTATTTTGTGACTTCATATTATTGAAAGAAAAAAAACAAAACAAAAAAAAAACAGAACCTCACCCTGGGTCAACCTGCTCCTCCACCTCCACTAATGACTTCAGCTGCTTCTCCAGTCTCTCTGAGAGCTCCGTAGCCTGGGATAATACACAAAAATGTTCTGAAACTTTGACAGAAACATTGTTCCATCTTAAAAATGTTGCTTTGTGCTTCTTTGTTAAACTGTCATCACTTTAAAGAACGTAGTGTAAACAATGTTATCAGTCAGATGATCTGTTTTACCTCTATCAGTTTAGTCTTGGCCTCCTCACAGCTGGCCTTCACCTCTGCATGTTTGGCTTGTAGCTGCCAGAAGAAAAAGAAAGTAATGAGGTCTGCTGCTCCTCACTGCTATAGTCATTTTTAAGCTAAATGAAGGCCATGAGTTGATGTCATGATGGTCCATGATAAATCCTGCTTTCTCAGAGCTGGATTACTATAACTAGACATTTAATTGACCAACTGCCTGGAGTTCAGACCACTAGGTGTTTTTATTGATGAAATCAGTCTGTCATACATGTTCAATCTATAATGTGTTAAACATAGAAAACACAGTGAACTCGCAGTGATGTCTTTGACCAGAGGTTTGAAGTGTGTGTGCTCTGTCCATTCTGTGTTTGTGTGTCTAGTGTATGTTGGTTTCTCAACCGGTGGCATCAACAACCTGTATTGTTTGCATTTTCACAGTGTTTGACACAGTGGAGGGGAGAACATGGTGTGAGTGGACCACAGGGAGCTGCTGACCTCCTCTAGTTGTGTAGTCTTCTGCTGGATCTGTTTGCTGAGTAGGGCGACAGCCCTGCGGTGCTGCTGAAGCAGGCCATAGTGCTCCAAGCGCTCCTCTGAGGTCAGCTCAGACTGCTGCGGAGACATATGGGATATACAACAACAAGATGCTAACGAGAAAGAAGGGCTGAGCTGCAACAGGCTAGCTGTATTTTGAAAATGCTGCAGGAGCAGAGACGAGTGTATCAGCTCTCTCTGTTCTTCACCTGTGGAGGCTCCGAAATGTGTCACTATGAAATGAAGTTAGTGGACATCAGGACTCTTTTCACCAGGCACACTAAGAACAGCAGCAGAACACAACCATCCTATAAGAAGTGATCATGCTGGTTATTGTATTATCTTTGCTGCTGAGTAATGAGTAAATTAATGTGATTACTTCATTAATGAGTAACTGATTACAGTTTTTCAAATCACTGATAATGATCTGAAACTATGATTGAATAAAACATTATTCTAGCTTTGAACTGAAGGAATGAACCCAGAGGTCAGTGGTCCAACATCTGCAGGAGAACCTTTGTGTGATTGTGAACAGGTGAAACACAGACAGGCGTGCTGTTCACTGAGGAAGCACAGTTAGAAAATGTAAAAACCATCTCCACTAAAGACGACCACACAAGGGTTGGACTGACAGATGATCTGTGATCATATGTCAATGATAAGACAACATTTGCCTTGTTTTACCCATTAGTGTATAAACTCATTAACCTGATGGTGCATTACTCCTGACAACTGATCATATCAGGTCTTGGCATCAAAGCCTTTTCATAGGGTCACAACAGGATAATCCGTGTCTGGAGAGGATGAGCCAGCCTTTGGCTTTAAAGACGTTTGAGACTGAATGAACTAACCTGCTGCACAAAGGCGACTCATCAATCAGCCAAGTCCAGGATCAGGTTCTCTGTAACACTCACCTTCTCAGCGTACTCAGAGGCGATCTGTTTGATCTCCTCAGACTGCAGCCCCACGATCTGACCCACTGCACTGGCTGTCAGCTTTCCCTGCAGAAGTATATGTGTAATTACACACACGTTTGTAATTATGTGAAATGGAAGAATAAATATTGCAAACATGAGAAGGAGGTGCAAAAAACACGGAAAGCTAAAGAAACCTGAAATCTGTCAGTATATAAAAAGCAATCCTGCCCCCTATCAGTGAAAAAATAATATCAGTTGGTTTATACCTAATTGGTAGCCTATAAAAAGGTTTCGTATTACCAAGGTGTCACACAAGAAGTATCTCATGATAGGGTAAAAGGGTAAAAGCAAAGAGCTCTGTCAGGCCCTTCATCAACCTTATTGTTGCAAAACATACTGATGGCATTGGTTACAGACGTATTTCTAAACTTCTGAATGTTCCAGTGAGCATCGTTGGGGCCATTATCCGTAAGTGGAAAGAACATAATTTCCCCCACAAACTGGCCATGACCAGGTGCTCCTCGCAAGATTTATGACAGAGGATTCAAAAGAATAATCAGAAGAGTTGTCCAAGAGCCAAGGACTACTCGCGGAGAGCTTCACAAATATATATACACACACATTTTTTTATTTATACATACATACACACACACACACACACACACACACACACACACACACACACACACACACACACACACACACACACACACACACACACACACATCATAGCAGCTGCAGGGGGTTAACACCTTGAACCTTCAGAGAGAAAGCCAAGAGTTCATTTACTGATACACAATGTTGACCAGAGATGGAGAACAGGAAACAGGTGTTTACCTCCTCTTTCACCATGGCAGCCATGCTGGTCATCAGGGTTTTGATCCGCATCTAACACACATATGAGTAAAATCAAATGTTTCGTTACATGGTTAGAGATCAGACAGAATTAACTGCAATAAATGCTTTTAATTTACTTCTTTTGTATCTTTCTTGTGTCTCCACACTTAAATAAATGTATTTTTGTGTATTTTTGCCCTCCATATGGGACACACTGTGTCTAGTGCTCACCTCCTCTGCTGCCTGCAGGTCCTCCTCCTCTGACACCTCTGCCATCCCAGGAGTGGCCACATGAGAACCACTGGCCAACAAAGCCTTCCCCTCATCCACCTGGGGGTGGGGGGGGACAACAGTGTTTAGTGTTGACAGTGTGTTGGTCTTTGAGGTCTACAGCAATGTCTCACACTAGTGGTGGAATCCAGTCCAGGTGTGGAAACATCTCAGACATAATCCAGAGGAACCTGAGCTAAACTTCAGAGTCACAGTAAAGTGTCTGAATATAATGCGTTTCATCGCTAAAATTCAGTTTTCACGCTGTGAGTGAGTGATGAGGTTTTTCAGAGTGGACTGATGGAGGATCTGAACACTCTGAATGTTGTGTACAGGCTGGCTGCTGTAATAACTGATCCAAGGCTCTCTGTTGCTTTGTGCTTTGTCAGCACTTACCTTGTCTTGTTTGGACTGTTTGCTGAATCCATACCGCCTGGAGAAAAACCAGAACAAAAAACATGTGTGACTCACAAAGATGTGAAAATCATTTCCTGTATTGTCATCACAACATTACACCATGCCACATTACGCCACAAGCACATCAAATGGATATCTCAGGGCAGGAAGTTCTGACTAAATAAATAAATAAATAAATACCAAAATGCAGAGACACAGTTTGCATCCATCATGCTGAACACAGTTGAAACATCCCGATCACACCTGTCTGGGTCAAACCGATCACTGATCCCCCCCCCTTTTCCTTTCCATTTCTCAAGCAGATCACAGTCTAATTGACATTTGTACATGTATTGCATGAAACAGACAGCTTTTCTATTGATTTAAAGATAAACTGCTCTGTGGTCCTCTACTGCTCCAAGCCTGGTCTGAAAGGTCATGGTTAAAGTTACTCAGGTAACACCTGCTGCTCTGAGAGCAGGGCCATGATTAGACTGTAAAGTCCTAAAACACGAGCAGAGCAGGAAGTAGAGGGAAAAGAGAGAGCAGGCAGGGTAGTCATTGCACACTGTGTTCTAAGTATGACACCTGCAGTGGATGACAGCTTTCATGTGTCATCATGTATGACAAGACCCAAATGAACCCTTTAAGCAGACTACTGGATTACTAGAACTACAGGAATGATTCTGTCCCTAGCGTAATGATCTGTGTAAAGGGTGTGACTGTGATCACTATGAGAGGTTACCCACCGTGTGTGATGTGTTACATTCTGACTGACACATTTAACCACAAAAGTGTTATGAGTAGAAAGCTTACAGAAAGGGAAAACTTCACACATACAGTACTTACAGAAGGAAATCTGACATTCTAGTACAGAGGTTGCGATGGATGGTTCGATGGATGGATGAAAAAACAATATAAGATAATATAGATAAGAAACCAGCACGTGATGTATCAATTAAGACTACAACAGCACATGACCAGGGCTCAGATAAGAGGACAACAAGGCAGGTGTGTAGCTGGGAGCAGAAGGTTGAGTTTGCAGATGGGTGTACTGATGTGATAATGAAAAATGACTACTACTGATGTAATAATGTACTGTGATTGTTATGCAACATTTGTCTGATGCTTGTGTGGTTACTGCTGACTGGAGATGAAGAACAGACTGCCTCCATCCTCGGTCATTGAGCTGTGATGTTGAAGGGTGTTGAAGAAAAGTGAATTTGCTCTGACTATTTACCATGACCAGGTCTGATCGGTTGCTTACTTTTGTCTCTTTACTAGTAACAGGAAGTGACGTCTGTAACGAGGTCATACCCACTTTGACTTACTGCTATAACAACAGGTAAACATTTCATGTCATATTATGTCTGTCTCACCTAAATAACGCAGCGTTAGGTTTGAAGTAACGCTAACAAAGATGCTAGCTAAGTAAAAAGAGCCGTTAGCAAGTATAGCCAGTGTTTGGCTAACAGTTGGCTTCTCTTCATTGTGTTGACCCTGGCTTCACATTTATTATCATCCAACTCTCAGCAATGAACCAACACACATCTGAAACCTTTGGAAATAAGTTCATCCATAGACCTAACAAAAACTACCACAAGTAGCAGCCAACAGGAAATCATCCAACCTGTAGAATGTGACCTTGTGGTGTGTTCACAGCCATGTATTTTGCATGACTGTTTTCCAGGAAACCCTATTTTAAGCTTTGTTTAATGCTATATATTTATTTTCAGGAGATGTGCTAAATGCAGAAATACTGATGCTGGACACTGGAGGGTCTGGTCTGGCAGTTAAAGGTGTGATATGCAATTTTTCAATTAATGCTATGTTATATATTTTTGAGTTGTGTTCCCAAATCCCAAAATTTTTCAGCACATTTCAATTTTAGAGAAAAAGGTGATTTCAATCATGTTACTCTCCATTTAACTATTCACCTATCGGTAACATCATATCCTCTATGTTCATATCTCAATATTTGTCTGAAAGAACCGCAACACTGACTGATCCAGTTTGAAGTCACATTTTTAAGATCTTTTTTTTTTTTAACTATATAACCACATAAAGGATTTTTGCCACAGTAATGAAGACGATAAAGAGATAATGAAATAAAAACAAACCTTTTCAACAAATCAAAAATCATTAGTAGTATGGGCCCCTGCTACTCTGGATAATCCCGAAGACTCCTGAAGAGTCCTCACAGATTTTAATGGAACAAAGATACACCGTTTTTTCCTTCAAATTTAGCCATTTCATTTTGATGTCTGCATTAGTACACAGTAAATCTTAATCAATAGCTTCATAAAAATACGTATTGCAGCGCATGTAAAACAGCTCTCAACATGTCTGAATATGAACTGCTGCAGCTGCTCCAGCTGGCTTCATGAGGATGAAACACTAGGTGTGTATTTATTCCAAGTGGTCTGCTGAAAGTTTGAGAAAGTTTGAATCCTTGATAAATGGAAGTGACCGTAATGTCTTCAGCTCACTTGGAAACAGACAACTATGGCTGATGTGAAATCTTACCTGCCATATTCCAACAGAGTGGAATGAACCCTGGATTCCTCATCCAGCAGCTGCCCAGCATCCCTCTGCCTCTTGTACTTCCTCTGTGGTTTGTACACATTCTGGAAAATGGTGTATCAATCATTTATAATCAGTGTAACAATAGTTACAAGAAACAAATCACAAACTGTTTGTTATTATTGTTGCTCAACATTCATATCTATGTATGTTTTTAATGTTTGCTGTTTGGGTAGTAACATTTATTATAATGTGGATCTGATCAGTTCATCTCAGTCTTCAGGTCAGATTCTTTCTGACTCCTTCAGCAGCAGGCCAAACAGAGTGGTCCTCCAGCTAGTGAGGGGCTCTGAATACTAATAACATCTGATGGAGTCTCAACTCACCAGTACATCCAGAACCGCCTTCAGAGCCTGGTCCTTCCTCTGAATAAACTCTTGATCCTGGAAGAAAAGGTCTCATGACAGCACAAGCTCTTATTTAGCCCACAGACCATGCAGCCAAATGACATTTCATCTGTTTCAGTGGCAGAGCGCTACAGCACAATCCTAAACACTGCTAAGATGACTGCTCACACATAAAACACGTGACTAGGACTGCCTTTTTTCACCTGCGCAGCATAGCCAAAATTAGGAATATCCTCTCTCAGATTGATGCTGAGAAACTAGTCCATGCATTTATCACCTCTAGGCTGGATTACTGTAACTCTCTGTTGTCAGGATGTCCGAAAAACTCTCTAAAGAGTCTGCAGTTAGTCCAGAACGCTGCAGCAAGGATATTGACAGAAGTTAGTAAAAGAGAACACATCTCTCCCACTTTAGCTTCTCTCCATTGGCTTCCTGTAGGATATCGAGTAGACTTCAAAATCCTTCTGTTGATTTATAAAGCCCTTAATGACAAAGCTCCATCTTATTTGAAAGATCTCATAGTCTCTTATTATCCTTCCAGAGCACTTCGCTCCCAGCATGCAGGTCTGTTAGTGACTCCCAGTATCTTTAAAAACAGACTGGGAGGTAGAGCCTTCAGTTATCGGGCTCCCTTACTGTGGAACCAACTCTCTCCATGGGTCAAAGAGGCAGACACTCTCACTACATTTAAGACTAGGCTTAAAACCTTCCTCTACGACAGAGCGTTTAGTTAGGGCTGGTTCAGGTAGCTCTGAACCATTTTTATAGCTATGATGCTATAGGCTTAGACTGCTGGGGGACATATCAAGTTACATGGAGCTCTCTCCTCTCGCACAATCATTTTCATTATCTGCTGCACCTTGTAGTTTGGCCTTAGTGTCTCGCTCTCTCTCTATTTGTGTTTCTACAGATCCACTGAAGCTCCATCTCTCTCTCCACCAACCACCCCCTGCATCACCCCCTTCCCCTTTTTCCCCTGCTGTTAAACCGACCTGCTCTTCCCTCCCAGAAACCAGTCTACCACCCATTACCCCCATTAAGCTGCCTGACTCTCCCTGCCTTCCCTCCCACCAAAAACTGCCTTCATTAGCTCCTGCACACCATTTCCATCTGTGTATTCTGTATTGTAACCTGTTTTCTTGTCTGTATACAACATCTATTGCCCGTCTGCCCATCCTGGGTGAGGGATCCCTCCTCTGTTGCTCTCCATGAGGTTTCTCTTCTTTTTTCCCTGTTAAAAGGGTTTTTTGTTTTTAGTTTTTCCTCAGTCGATGTGAGGGTCTAAGGGCAGAGGATGTTGTTATGATGCTATGTAAAGCCCTTTGAGACAAACTGTTTGTAAAAATGGGCTATACAAATAAAATTGCCTTGCCTAAGTGAATGCGTTAATACAGCAAATATGCAAGTCATGACTCCTTTAGTTATGATTTCTAACCACTCTCATTTTCAGACATCCGACAGCCACTATTTGGTGCTGCCTACATTTTCAGATCGACTAATCTATGAATCTATGTTCCAGTGACCAAACAGCTACTCTAACACCCATCAACTGGACTCCAGCAGCCCCCGCAGCTACAGGCCCTGTGACTGAGACTTGACTAGTGCTCTTACCTCTGGGAGACTGTGGGTCTTCTGAAACTGAGAAATGGAGTACGCTCTCACATAGTCACCCATCTCTTCTCTGGTTTCTATGGCTCGCTTCACCAGCCACTGACAGGAGAAACCACACAACTGATCAACACAAGTGTAAAATGGACAGATCCTCTGTAGACACCTAACCAACCATGTTAGTATAGACCAAGGCTTGGTCTGAGTTTGCCATGAACTCTTACTTGTATGACTGGAAAAATGTGGATGAAGTCCAGCCCCTGGATCTGATGAGGCTCCAGACGATGAGGACACTTCATCTTTGGCAGAACAGAAACTATTTTCTCTGTCAAGGCTCTGCACGCAGAGAACAAACACCCATGACTGCCAGAATCCAATTATATGCAATGAATCAAGTTATTAAACTGGTGACAAAAGCATCTGAGAATCATGAAAATTAAAGTAATGTTTAAGGCTCTAAAATTGAGTCAGTAAATGGAACTTTCAGGTGATTTGTGTATTGTTTGCAAACTTTCTAACCTATTGTTATTTCATAATTGGCATGTCTAAAAGGTTAAAGAGTAAAAAGACAGGTAAGAACATCCTGTGAGTGCAATGAGGTGCTAACATTGGTGTTTGTTTCCACCTCTGGAGACAGATGTTGGTGATTGAAAGAATAAAGTTTGATGCTGAACTCACAACATTTCTACACTGGTGAGTAAACAGATGCTTTGTAGCTGTAGCTACACCCCTCACATCTAGACTGCTCTAAACCTCTTGATTATTTACATCTACAAAGCTGAAAGTCCTATGTCTAGACTGGCTCCAGCTGCGATACCTGCAGCTCAGACTGTCAGGACTGATGAACTGTAACACCATGATGTAGTCTGAGGTAGTGTTATGAAACCAGCAGAGTGCCCCTCATGAGGGACAGAAGAAATACACTCACATCTTCTGACCGATGGTCGAATTCTCTTGGAAGAGAAGATCCACGTCAATGTCAAAGTTACACGTGGTGATGCACCACGTCATACCCCCAACCACCTGAGGAGAGGAGGAGACCATCAGAGAGTGTGAAGGTGGAGGAGAACAGCAGAGAGAGTAAGGGTGGAAACCAGCAACAGAGAGTGTGAGAGTGGAGGGGAGCAGCAGAGAGTGTGAGGGTGAAGGAGAGCAGCAGAGAGCGTGAGGGTGGAGGAGAGCAGCAGAGAGCGTGAGGGTGGAGGGGAATGAGCAGGGAAGGACCAGGGGTCAAGGAGCACTTCAGGAACCAGCACAGAGCTCAGACTGATCCAGATTACCTTATCAAAAGAAGACAGTCCTTTGATCCTGGCTCTGAAGTACCCAGCTGCCAGCAGCAGCTCCAAGATCTCTGACAGCTTGATGCTCTGCTCTTCATCCTCTCTGGTTTCCACCTGGGGGCCAAACACACATTAACAACAACAACAACAACAACAACAACAACAACAACATCATCATCATCATCATCATCATCGTCATCTGGGTCTGAAGAAAACAAATCTCCACCCGGACCGCTGGAGTGCTCTGGAAGCTACGAACGTAACGTTTTTAACAAACGTTAACAAGCTTTATTCTAAGAGAAGGAGGCAGCAGGCGAGAACGTTTCTGTTTTCTGTCAGTCTGTCGCTGACACTCCTCCGTCTGTTCTGTTTTACAGTAGCATCTAGCTTCCACCGTTAGCTAACCACCGTCTGTGTTATTGACACATAGAGCTGTTTGAAATCCGCCCAGCGCTAAACTAAACTCTAAACGACCTATACCTGGATAAGGTTTCCTTCCTGGTCGTACTGGGCGCCGATTTTCGACCCAGTTCTCACTCTGTGGAAAACAGACGTTGCCGTCGCCATGTTGATTTGAATGGTCACATGACCGTCATATGACCCTTATGTGCTAGAGCGTTTCTGTGACTTTAGAGTATCTTTGGACTCTTGAACCTATAAATACAAAATGAGTAATAAAACCATCAAACTGTTTACAGATCAATAATTTTATAGTAATTTTAGAGTTTTTTCTAATAGTTTTACACCAGTTCATTATCGCAATTTTGCATTCTATTATTTATCTTGATTTGAAGATTTTACTGCTGTCTCTGCTTGTACATTCAGATGTCTATGCAATAATTACAGTTTTGAAGTACTTGTACGTTTACTTAAATGTAACTCCACCACATTCCAATGGAAAATATCATGCTTTCATCTGCTATATTTATTTTACAGTTTAGTCACTTGTCATTCAGATTATCAATACAACATATAGTTGCTCACATAAAACTGTTTAAATTAGCTGCACTTGTAGCAACACCATTATTTATTAATGGATCACTAATTATCACACAAATGCATTACCTGACTTTGCAATCATTTCAATTGCAGGATTTTAATTCATAGACTAATGGAGTTTCACTGCTGCCTTCCACTTCTAAAAACATATTACTTTTTCTTAATTGTTTATAATTTAAACATTTTTTTACAAGTTACATTACATGGTAAAATAGGAGAATGCAGTTCTACATTCATACAGTTTTACAGTCTGGCTGATTCTGGCTGACAGCTGGAAGATTTTCAGCATGATCGCCAAATTAGTCCAGGTGTGGAAGTAGCATCTCACAATCATGCTGTATATGGGCCAGATTTTGGCCTTGTAACTTGACATGTACTTGGTCAGAAGAAAACAAACATGATGTATTTTACTTCCTGACTATACTGTAATTTTAAACTACTTACATCCAGTAAAGACCTATACAGAAAATACTCACTAAAGCCATAACCATGTACAGAAACCAGCTAACAAAACTGGTATTTCATGCACAGTTCTGAATGAATGAGTGGAGGTATACACTGGTGAGTTTTCGTTAGATTTATTAGCACTGCAGTGAGTTGAAGATGTGAGACCCCTGGCTCTGGCTGGACAGCACGACACAGCAAACATGACACACAATTCAAATGAAGGGAACAAGTTTGTTGTTTGCCAGTATAGGGTACTTTATGGTACATTTTGACAGAGAGGAGAAGTAGGCAGACAGAGGAAAAGAGATCAGGAGGAGGGCTGTGGTGAGAAGCTCAGTTATATAACAAAAGAAGTGAGGAGTGTGAGGGAGAAGAAACATGATGTAATTTACTTTAGATATCTGACTGAGACTGAAGCTCGAGGAAATAAAGTTAAATGACCTACAAAGATGCTCAAAAGTGTCATTTGTTTGACCTTCAGTCCTTGTCTCTTCTCTTCTCTTCTCTTCTCTTCTCTTCTCTTCTCTTCTCTTCTCTTCTCTTCTCTTCTCTTCTCTTCTCTTCTCTTCTCTTCACTCCCCTCGAGTGAAAGTCCACTTACTTCCAGCTGGTGGCAGTAAAACACTGTCTGTCGACTCATCGCGGAAGAAGATGTTTTGCGACATTGCTGCTCAAAGGCGACTGTTTTACGACAACGACTCTATTGACGCCACACGTGTGTCCCGGCCAGTTCAGTCCGGTTGTGTTGACTCCAACATGGCTAAAGTCTCTAAGAAAAGCAGGAAGAAGAGCGTTAAAAAACGCTCCGCGCTGGCCCGGGAGAGCGCAGCGGTGAAGCCGGGCATAGTCTATGACGACGGCGGAGAGGAGGAGGATTTTCACGAGGCAGGCGAAAACATCACCAGTGAGGAGGAAGAGGACGGTAAAGATGAACGAAAACGCCAAAAGCTGCTGGAGGCCATCAGCGCTCTCGGGGGTAAGAGGAAGAAGAAACTGGGGGAGAGGTCCGAGGCGGCCGTCCAGATGTCCGAGTTTACGGTCAACGCGGATGGCGAGGGCGAAAAAGTGGACCTTTCAGACCTCATCCGCACCATGGACAAAAACCCTGCTGTTACAGCCAAGACCAGGAAACAGCTGAAAACCCTCCAGCAGAGCAACAAGACCGTGGAGTGTCCTCTTAGCAAGCAGGAGAGTGAGAGGATCCAGAGGGACGTGGCCTTTCAGAAGGCAGCATCAGAGGTGTCCCGGTGGAGAGGCGTCATCAAACAGAACCAGAGGGCCGAGCAGCTGCTCTTCCCCCTCAACCAGGAGCCCTCTGGTCCCAAAGCCATGGAGAGGGTGGTAACTAGCTGGAAGGCACAAACCCCACTCGAGCAGGAAATCTTCGCTCTTCTGTCTGCCAATAAGCAGCCCGTCCATGACCCCATCCTGACCCCTGCTGAGGAGGCTTCACTGAGGGCCATGAGTCTGGAGGAGGCCAAAATCCGTCGAGCAGAGCTGCAGAAAGCCAGGGCCCTCCAGTCCTATTATGAGGCCAAGGCCCGGAGGGAGAGGAAGATCAAGAGCAAGAAATACCACAAAGTGCAAAATAAGGCCAAGCGCAAAGAGTTCTTGAAGCAGTTTGATGAGATGGTGAAGACCAACCCGGCTGCGGCCTTAGAGGAGCTGAACAAGATGGAGCTGGCCAGGATGCAGGAGAGGATGTCCCTGAAACACCAGAACAGTGGCAAATGGGCCAAGTCAAAGGCTATCATGGCCAAATATGATGAGGGGGCTCGCAAAGCCATGCAGCAGCAGCTGGAGGTGAACAAAGAGCTGACCCAGAAACTGGTGACATCACTCAACAATGAGGGGGAGGAGGAGGAGGAGGAGGAGGAGGAAGCAGCTTCTGCAGAGCTGATGCCTGATTTTGTGAATGATGCAGAACAAGGGCTGGATTCTTCAAATCCCTGGATGAGAGGCAAGCTCTCTGTAGATCCCACAGAGAAGGACACAAGTTATGCTTTGAATCTGACAGCAGAGGGGGCTGGAGGAAATGCAGCTGAGGAAGAAGAAGAAGAAGTGGAGGAAACAGAGGAGGAAGCACTCCTCAGAGAGTTTGACAGCAGGAGGAAACAACGTCAGGTTCAGGAGGCTGACACAGAACCAGTCCTATGTTTGGATGATGAAGAGCAAAGTAAAGCTGCAGCAGAAGACCTCAGTGCTTCAGACAAAGAGGAGGAGCAGCTATCAGAGTTCACCTCCCTCCTCAGAGGACTTGCAGATGCCTGCTGGGACGCTGAAGTGGAGCACACTGAGGCAGCCACAGACACTTCAGCTCAGCTGGAAGAAGGGCTAATGAGGATCCGGACTCTGGAGGATGTGGAGCTCCTCAGTCAGGAGGACTTGGCTGCTGAGAAAGCACCTGTTCAGCCTCAGCTGCCCCTCGCCAAAAAAAATCCACCACCTGCACCTCCAGTCGCAGGCAAGAACAGGAAAAGGAAGAGAGGGATTGAGCTGAAACATGTCCTCACCAAAGAGACAAATGTCATCCATGTCCCACTCGCTCCAACAGTCCAGGACTCAGAGGACTCAGATGAAGAGCTGGACCAGAGGGGGCTCATCAAAGAGGCGTTTGCTGGAGATGACGTTGTCTCTGACTTCCTGAAAGACAAAAGGAAGCAGGAGGACGCAGGGAAACCTAAGGTGCTGGACCTGACACTGCCTGGGTGGGGGGAGTGGGGAGGGACAGACCTCAAGCCGTCCCGCAAGAAACGCAGGAGGTTCAGGATTAAGACCGCCCCGCCTCCACCCAGGAAAGATCAACATCTCCCCAGCGTCATCATCTCGGAGAAGAGAAACAGCTCCATCACCCTCCACCAGGTCAACACGCTGCCCTTTCCCTTTGAGAACCACGCCCAGTTTGAGAGCACCATCCGCTCCCCCATGGGCCGGACCTGGAACACAGAGCGGACCGTCAAGAAAATCACCAAGCCCAAGGTGGTCACCCAGCTGGGCGCCATCATTGAGCCCATGGCCCGGGAGGAGTTGATGAAGGACAGGAAGCCCGTATCTCCTGGGAGTCGTCGTAATGTGAAGTCGTCATGATTCGAACTGACATGATCAGAGAAGTGTTTGTACTGTTTGAAAATGGGGCTCAGATGAACTCATTTTTTTGTTTTGTCATATTGTATATTTGATATAAAATGTGTTTAATCAAATGCGTTAAAGTGGCTGAGACTTGAAATAAATTCCACCTGTGGAAATAAGACGTGGTTGTTGGATTATGACAGTACACAGTTCATCCTACCTGCTTGTGTGTACCTCTTCGCACCCTCAGGGAGTCCACAGCTGATCCAAGTGTTAACTATAAAATGTATCTGAGGTAGCAGACCGGCTGAGGTAACTGGTTAAAGATGAAGGTCTGGTCTGATCCGAACTTCATTGCAGTTACTCATTTAGACAAAGTTGTTGCTCAGCTGCTGCTTTTTTGACACGTAACGTTTCAGAATATAAAATAGTTCTGATGATCTGGTGCTGATATAAAATCTGAACATGCAGAGCTGAAACTGACACAGCAACTGTTTTGAATGAGGTCATTTTTCAGGCAGCATCCCCTGGGGTCACTTTTATGCCCTTCATCACTATTTGACAATGAAACACAGAGCAGGACCTGACATGTTATCAGTGTTTCTATCGACCAATTAGTTCAGAAAATAACCATTAGCTCCATTGATTAGTTTCAAGCCTAATACAGTCTTACAGCCAGGTGATGTACTAACAGATGATGATTCAGGTGGTTAAAACCATGTGACTGAAATCTGTTTGAATAATGTAAAGGGCCATGGCAGGTGTGCAGTGGTCCAGTCACACCTCAGTCAGCAGTGGTCAGTGTGTGTGGAGGCATCAAAGAGTAGCATTTTACTGGTGTGTACTCGACTAACTCCTGCTCTCTCCATGTTGATTTTCAATACATCTGTAAGGCCATGCAGCAGTCTAAAAGAAAAGCCATTACAGTTGGGTTAAACCTTCACACATGGGTGAAAGTGCATGCTTTGGTACCTGACATCTCTGTATTTCACGTGATAGACACTCTATTAGAGAGGGGGGTGCTGTAATGGACTATGCATCAGTTCAGGTAATGGTTGTCAGCTTTAGTGCCCAAGAGGCAGTGGAGAATTCCATTAGAAACCTCATAGTTACTAAATCAGTCATTCTCCACCATCCTCTTTATCGAACCTCCTCTTTGGGGCAATTACTACAGCTTCATACAGTTCTCAGCAATGAACACAGACCCAGTCCTGGAACATCCTCCTGCATGCTGGACTGCAACAAGATCAGACAGTGATTCTCACACAAATATATGAAGCTTGCTGTGGTTGTAAATCAGACAGCTTTGGTATAAGCTATAATAAACTCCCATGATAGAACATGTTTTCCTCCAAAAGGCCCATTTATGAGAACCACTTAAACATTTGTTCTAGGATGGAGCATTTATGCTTTATCTTATTGGTCGGCTGATGAGTTGGTTTACTTTCTGCTCCTGCTCAGGCCTTGCTGAGTGTTATGGGTGTGAGATGTGACAGAGGGCAGGAGGCATCTTAAATAACTCTCTATTTATCATCCTGCAGAGTAAAGTTAAACAGTCTCCTGCACACAGCAGCACGCCTTCAGAGCTGCAGCTTTATTTGTGGCTGCTGCCTCACTACTTTCCAATTGCCTTGGAGTTCTGAGCATGAAACAATCCAGTAGAGGACTCTTTCCCATTTCCTGCTGTAATCCAAGGCCCAACACCATTCCCGCCCTGACAGGTGTAAGATTAACTTAGTTAGGTGTAGAGCTGCTCATGCACACCAAATTAAATTAATGGAACAAATTTCCCTCCTAATTAAGATGAAAATACGTGTCAGTTGTAACCTTGCTGAGCACTAATTATGTACAAATGATTTATCATCTGTTTCGTCCTGAATAGCAATGTGCTCACCTCTCTGATAGCCCTGGCTGGCTGTTAAGAGATGGCCCCTGATTAACAGTGACAGGTTGTGCTGCGGAGAAGCTGTACATTGCTGAGCAGCCAATCAGAGGCGGCCTGAGCTCAGACTTTCCTCCCTTCCATTAACCTACATGGTGTGTGCAGCTGAGCATCACTATGCCTCAGCTCTCCTTGTTTCTCTCCTCAGAATGAAAATAAAGAACATTCAAAGAGAAGACACCGTGGGGGTGGGAGGGTGTTCTATATGGCATTGGGCTGGATTAGTTTGTGCCTGTATGATCCAGCTGACAGAGGGAGAAGAAGTATCTTGAGCAGACTCTCCACCTCACATAACAAATTGAATAATGCAGAACACAGTGCAGCTCATACATCAATATTTTATGCCTGGCGGCATGTAATTGCCCCAAAGTGCCTCACACCAAAAACAAACCTGGTACCAGCTGAGGCCAGCAGGTGGTGCAATAGGTTAAGACTGTCAAGAGTCCCTGTATGAATTCCTGTGGACTAAAATATCAAAATAAACAGCAGTTCATTATACAATTACAGCCTGACTGGGATAGTCCATCTTATTTCCTCTCGCCTTGCAACTACAGATATATTTCAATAGGCAGCAGCTTTGATTAGCATTAGAATCAGAGTCCCTTGTGTTGCTAAGGACACACCGGCCAATCTGTAATCATTGTTCCACAGGCTTGCTCACAGGGGATATAGCCCACTCTGTCATTATCATTCAATATGCCACACACATGCTGGCATGGCGTCCGTGGTGCTGTGAGCAACAGGGCATTTGCATTTTCTCCTCATAGTCTGAAGAATTTGCACAATGATGCACCACAAATAAGTCCTCTCTGCACAGACTGGGGTGGGGGTGGGGGGTGGGGTCGCTCCCCGAGTGCTGCTGGAGATGCAGGGAAGCTCTCTCATTCCATGTCTCTTCTTCTGCCTCCTTGTTTATTCTGCAATTGACTATGAGTGCATCTTCAAAATGTTGTTATGTACAAGTGTCAGCCCCAGCCATTAGGGATCATTTGACACTATTGTGTTTGGTGGTTATTTACTCGACAACCAGTGCTGCCATCATTTGCTGGCTGAATGTTTCATTGTTGTGGTAAATGTCAGTTTGCCTGCACAGGGAGGGAACCTGTGTTTTCCAGCTCATTTCTTTTTTTTGTTTTCAGCCGAGCTTGACTGTCCAAACCCAGCTATTCCCCTGCTGCTGGAGAGAAGGCAGAGCTGCTGTTACTGCAGATTCAGAGCATGTCAACACACACACAGATAGAGGGGGCATGTCAGACACTCAGAATCGTGTGCCCTGTGGATGTAGGTTGTTGTAACATGAACTGGATTGAAATTCTTGTCTCAGACAAAACTAATATATTTTGACATATTTCCCTTGACAAAAAAAAAAAAAAGAATTTCGTATTTTTAGGCTCTTTATGACCCTGGCTCTGCTGGATATGTCATGAATAAATTCACTCCCTTGCAGACAAAGAATTTTTTCATCATGATGCAGAGCGCTGAAGTCATCCCAAACATGTGACACATCCGCTGCAGAACAAGAGGAACAGCCATTTTCTTTTGGTGCTTCCACAACCTTTCCCCATTTTCTGTCTGTGCCTGTGCTGAAAGTCGGAGGCTGAGGTTGGAGACACTTGGCACACAGCCTACATCATGGCAGTCCAGGGATTGGTGGATGAGGCAGGGAGGGAGGGGGTTAGAGGTTAATTATAGACAACAGAGAGGTCACAGGGCCTATTATTTTGGAGTCGGGACCTGCAACGGTCCAATGGGGATGACATTTACGACGAGGGCTCAGCCCCACCCCTTCATCACCATCCACACCCACAATCCAACCTGCACACGCCATCACTCACATTTATACTGAAGGAGCCGACAGCAGGACTCAGTAGTCTGATAATGAAAAGGCCTGTAGCGTTTGGCACAGGCAGGATGATGAACTGTACCCCTGGCTGTTCTCTTGCTGCATCAGGGGGCCCCCAAGTAGCCCTTGACAGCTAATTGAAAGCCCCCATACTCTCCTCTTACCTACTAGACTTCCTTTATTACTCTAATTATTGGGGTTAAGTGAATATCCCATGGGGCTGTGGGGAGTATGGTGTGTGGAACCTGCCGACTCATGTTTCTAGATAAAAATAAATGGAAGAGGCAGAAATTAATCACTGCAGCTGTCCCAACTCTGAGAACAGTGAGTTGGAGAGGAGATCCTCCTCTTCTGTCCCGAAGCTTGTCTGTTTATGTACCAAATGAAAATAGATTTTTAAGATATGACAACGTAATTTGCTATGACACCACTGAATCTCATACAAACCTACAAACAGTAAGTATCCCTCCACCAAGGCTCGGTCTCTGTCTTTTCTGAAAAACTGACAAAAGTTCAAAAATCTTACAATGTTAAGGGGAAAATAAATCAAACAAACAAATCAACAAACATGAGTGAACATATAATTTAACACTTGGCAGAGGTGATAACGTAGGGTTTTGGAGAGGGACACAATAATTTTTTTATGATTGCAATATTTTAACTATAATCTTTACTGTCAACAGACTGAATACATAATTAAAATTAAAGAGCTATAACTTTTCCTTTCTTTCTTTCATGTGTTTGGCATAATTAAAAAAAGACTGTGATAAAGTTGACTTTGAGCTGCAGTGGAATGATAGAGCCGTTCAGACCATTGTGTAGCCAGGTATAATCCCTGAAACCCCCTCGTGAGCAGCAGGCCTCGCTATGCTGAATACAAACTAGTGTATATGTGATTGAGGATTAAGAGTGATCCACTCCGCTCTGTGACTTTCTCACCTCTGCTTCTCTGTAAGCCTATTAGACCACAAGAGCGCATCAAATATGATGCACACAAATATGTGTGTGTGTGATGAATGGCTAGTGCATACAGATGTTTATTTACCGTGGTTGAGAGCTGTAATGCTACACTGGCCTACTTTATCTAATGTAATCTATTTCACGTTTGATCAGGTAATTTAAGCAGCTAATAAACACAACGCTCTCTCCAAAAACGGCTGTTAATGAAATGTATTTCCGGGTAAATGAACGACGCACCTGTGTAACACGTAAAAATGGACATTTAAACACATCATCCTAATATTTGTTACTACTTTTGCAGATTTACGGTTATTATCTATGGGATAATCCATGGACTGTAATAGCCAATCGCGTGATACGTCAGCTTTGTGTAACGCGATGACGTCATGGTTTTGGACAGTATCGGGTGTTCATTCAGCTCAGACAGCCGGAAGTGGAGCTACTAGGGAGAGAGAGCTAATTAATATTTTGATGTGTTACAGCTTGGTGTTAATGAGAGGGTTTAAGAATGATATGAAATGAATGAGTGATCGTCTCTGTCGTCACAAGGTAAGATAATCATCCACCTGTGCTCCGAGAGTTAGCTCTTATTGACACATTCAGCTGGATGTCCAGCTATTACATGTCAGGCTAGCTAACTAACGTAAAGCTAACTTAGCATGTCCGCTGCCGTCACAGCTAGTGGTTCGTTAGCACCGATTAACTAAGGTGTTCCGTCGCTTCCTCTGATCAATCAGAAACAGTTAGCGAAAGACAGACAGCTGTAGGCAGCTTGGTGATTAACGGCGATGCGAAGTTTATCGGGTGGCTAGATATTTGCTGTAGCATCCGAGTCGTCTGCTAAAGTCTGAGAAAAGTTAGAGCGTGTTGTAGTCTCTGTGGTACAGTTGTTGAGCTGCATCCTGTGTTAAACGTGTTCTGATTTTTAGTCTTAAATGTGGAAAATGTCCAGCTATCAGGGAAAGAAGGCAACAGTCAGTGTAAACATACAGACATGATGTTGTACTGATTCCAACCTACTCATATCTTTAGGTAATTTATATTTAGAATCATTGAAATGGCTTCTTTTACAGCTTGTTTTAGGATGTCAGAGGAGGACATTGAATTTACCATTGGATAAAGACGTGACATAGTGTTCCTTCCATGTTTCCTGACCTTGGCTTCTGAATGCCCTTGACACTGATGACCATGAGTGACAGCACAGTGACCAGGAGTCAACAGCAGTGGTCAGGGCCCGAGCAAATGCAGCGGCATCCCAGAGGCCCCTATATCTCAGTCATCACCAACAGGTTAGCTCTGTGTCTGCTGCTAAAACTTGACATTATGCAAATATGTGGAACATGTGCTCTTCCCTTACTGTGAGAAGTAAACTGAACTAAAAACACTGAGGACAATGAAGACGAAGAAGATGCATCACTATGCAACTCCCAATGCCCCCCCCCCCCCCCCCCCACATGGTTTTCTAACAACTTGGGAGGATACATGTATAATCTGACTGTCTATGTAAGTTTAGGGTCTGCTTTGCTGACTCCTTCTGCTTTGTGTTGTAGATCCACTAACCTGGTGATTCGAGGGGCCTTGCTGTTCTCTGTGGGTGTCTTCCTGGCCCTGGTGCTGAACTTACTTCAAGTGCAGAGAAATGTCACCCTCTTTCCCCCAGATGTCATCAGCAGTATCTTCTCCTCAGCCTGGTGGGTGCCACCCTGCTGTGGCACGGCCTCAGGTATGTGAACACATCCCCCATAATGAAAGGAAAAAAAGATCCTGTCTGTTTTACTTTTATCTTTACTTTTATGTCACTAAAGATAAGAGGAAAACAAGAAGGGACAAATATCCTGGTGGTGTTTGACCCTAATTGTTTCTGAGGTGGTTTAGAGTTCTGCCATAAGTCTTTTCATATAGCACGACAGCTTAACAGCTGAGCACAGCACACAGCTGCAAAGATGCTGTATTCAGATGCTCCCCAGCAGGGTTGGAAACCAGTCTTTAACATGGAGACCATTTTAAAGACTTATCCCTTTCATATCAACACTGATATCAGATCTGCCTGCTCCCTTGCTGACAGTGTAACTCAATAGACAGCAACATGCTGCTAAGAAAAGTGGTTTAGGTCACAGTAAGAGGAAACCCAGCCAAAGTGAACTTTTGCTGTGAAGCAGGAAGATTAAACTAAAAAGAGTTGGTTTAAATTTCATACCATCATGTCACAGTGGAATGCATAGTGACAAACGGGCCGTCACAGATAGGTGGAAAACACAGTATTAAAAAAAAAATATATATATAATATGTGTAAAAGGGGCTCCATTTTCATAAAGATGACAGCAAGCTTGAAAACCTGCTTTTTAATCTCCACATACATCGACTGATGATGATCATGGTCAGGTTGGATCTTAATGTTGTGTATTGCTGATATTGTGAACAAAGTATTTACTTTACTCGAACAGTCTGTAAGTTAAGATATTACAACTTTTACATGTATTCATCTCTATGCACTTTGAATTCAATGTTTTAAAAATTAGAAGGGGTGGGGTTGTTTACATAAACACAGATTCTTATTGGTTCACAGATTTCAAAAACGTATTGCTGTGAATAACTTTAGTGTAGCACTCTGACTGCAGCCACATCTGTTTAACTGATGACATCTAGTCCGTGGTGGTACTCATCAGTCAATAACATTATCATCTCATTGTTATTATACAGACAGGAGACATTAACATGCTCCCAAATTAGTGCAGGTGACCTTTTCAGTTACACAGCTGTGTTTTTAATATACCTGAAGAGTGACCTTCATCCAGACCACTGATCTTAAAGTCCAGCCATAATTTCACATCTGAGGCCTGAGGCTTAAAGGAAAACTGATTTGGAATAATATGAAGTTAAACCATATTGTCAGATCCCAGCCCATCATAAATGAGTCTAACCACACCTTCTAGTAAGAATCTTTAATAACAGCAGAAATGTCCCTCTTCACAATGTGAGCAAACCCTGTAATAATTTGCTTTCTGTTGTTTATAGATGCTGTGGTTGATATAATCACAGGGAGATATTCCAAGCCTCGGAGCTGAACACATTCAAACTGTTATACACTTAAGAGAGCCTGTAACAGTGCAACTGCTGCTCATAGCATTTTAAAAATAAATGTATGCAGGAATACAGCCGCACAGACAGACATGCACGCATGCACACTTTTTTTACATGTGAATGTTCAGCATGCCCACCAGGCTTGACTAGCAAGTATTATTGAAACGTTGTCCCCTGAGTGTGATGCTGAGGATGGCGATGCAGCGCAGTGCCACCTGCTCCCAGGTGGCTCAGCACTAAGCACAACAGCCTGAAGCTCTGTTCCTCCCCAGACACACTCCTGCAGAAGCCCATCACTTCCACTTGTTGTTACTACACATTACGTCTTATATCCTAGGGGAGGGCTACTGCAGTTTGTTGACAGTGCAAAAATTAATTTGTGTTGATGACACATTGTTGAGGTCACAGATGATCAGGGTGTGTGCAGATCACTGTAGTGTGTGTGACTGTCTTTGACCTGCTGTAAAGAATGAAGAATTCTATTCTGTTCAAGTAAATTAGAATCAGGAGTAGTGTGACGCATCTGTTTCACCTGTGGCCTTTTAAGTAGTAGTCCTTGTAGTCAATGTGTCTCCCTCTGTGGGCCCCTGGCCCGGTGAACCTGGTGGGCCCATTCAGTGATCTCTAAGGTTGTTCACATGTTAACTGTGGCAGCAGTGTGAGCTGTTGTGTTGCCTCTTGTGCTCTATGCTCATTGTGCCCTCACCCCTTGCAGCAATGATTGGGCTGTTGTACCCCTGCATCGACAGACATCTGGGTGAGCCACACAAGTTCAAGCGGGAATGGTCCAGCGTGATGCGCTGTGTGGCTGTGTTTGTGGGCATCAACCATGCCAGTGCTGTATCCTTTCTGGGGTTCCTCCATATTCACTGTGCATAGAGTCTCATGTACCCCAGCAGCTAATCGGAGCATTCTCATAATGATCATTTGACTAACTGGGTCAAAGGTTGAGACAACAGTAAAGCTGTGTAATTACTGTTTGGAGCTGTCAGCCGCTGACAGCCTAGTCCTTGACCCACCTCTGTCAGAAAGTGGACTTTGCAAACAACATCCAGCTGTCTCTGACTCTGGCAGCGCTCTCCATCGGTCTGTGGTGGACATTCGACCGCTCCCGCAGTGGCTTCGGCCTTGGAGTAGGCATTGCCCTGCTGGCAACGCTGGCCACCCAGCTCCTGGTCTACAATGAAGTCTTTAAGTAAGTTCCCTCAGACCTTGTTTACATTGATACAGTGTTGACGCAAATGGATGAAAACAAAGACTGTAGGTGTGTTTAAATACAACTGAAAGGAATTTTTGAGACAATTTGACTACAGTGAAATTACTACAATAAAAATAAGTCAGTTTATAAAACCAGAGTGTGGTCATGATGACTAAAAGACATAGGTGGGCCCTAAGACAGCTTTTAAAGATGGAGGACAAGACCTAACAGTGAAAAGAGAACTAACTCAAACTACAGAAAATCCTCCATCAGCTTGAATGGAGAGTAGTGATTGGTCAGCAGGTCTCAGAGGTGTGGAGGTGGAGCTCAAAGAGGGAACCTATGCAGGTTGATGCAAGACCAAGCGGTCAATAGGTGACAGAAGATCAACAGGAAGCAGCCTGTTGTTTTTAGTACATTTGTGTTTATTGCAGTAGCTTCAGTAGGTTTTACAAATGAACACTGTTCTGTAGCAGCTGTTTCCAGCCTGCAGCAGTTAAACAGTGGATTAGTAGAGGCAGTGAAACTGGCCTAAAGCTGTTCTTTCTTTTCTTTAACAGTCAGTCAAACTGAGACTCTCAGTCAGGTTATGGTGTATGTTTGTCACATGCTTCTCCTTTGCTCAGGTATACGTCTCCAGACTTCCTCTACATTCGCTCCTGGTTACCTTGCATCTTCTTTGCAGGGGTGATAACGATGGGAAACATAGGACGACAGTTAGCTTTGGTAAGAACCTGGAACCATTTCATTAAATCTGCCAAAACCCTGTTGAATTTGTGTTGGATTCATGTAGGTTTGCAGTGCAAACTGCTAAGATCAGTGTCCAATGAAACTGTGCTCAAAGAAAGCAGCATCCAAGCATGTGGACCTATGGTCCTGTATCTGACACTTCTTCTCCTTGTGTTTTTCAGTATGAATATAAGTTTATTCAGGAAAAGACCCATCTGGACTAAGGAGTCTCATCTCCATCAGGCCTGAAGCCAGAGACGGGTTATCAGAACATCTGCATGCAGCACAGACCAGGACCGACTGGCCCTGAAGGCGCCATTCAGGCATGTCCCCTGGGCCCTGAGCTCCTGGTTGGCTGCCTGGTGCGTTCCTCTGGACTAGACAGTATTTGTGATCGGGTTTGGTCAGCCACTAGAGTTTGGAGCGGTCACTACATTCTGAGCTGAGGTGAATATCAGAGTGGAGTTTGTGTGTTGTTTCTCTGGTGCAGTTTATCTCTACTTGCCTGGGAGGGGATTAGCAGTGAAGCATCTATCGTTCCTCAGATCAGCTGGGATGTTTGAAACCTTTGGCTCCATTGTGCCAAACACAGTCACACAGGGATCAGTTTTAAAGTCTGTTCTTATCACCTCAATCTGTCACATCCTTCACGAGTCAGTGGAGAATACACAGCCCAGTTCATTTCTATCCAGAGAGAAAAGCATTTACAGTCACCTTCTCCTGAAATGAGCTTGCTGTTTATCTACATGTAACTTGATGAAAGAGTGATAATGTGTACTGTATGTGCTGTGGAGCCACACTGTGGAGTTGTAAGGTGCTTTGTTGGAAGTGAAGGGTTCATTTTGAATTTTCACCAGCATCATCTGTACATTAACATGGGCTGGAGCACATAAAGCACATTTCTTCTTCTGTTTTTAAATCCTTTCTTCATTTCAGGGAAACATTTCTAGCTTCCTCAGTTGAGTTTCTCCTGTTGAGTAGAAATGCCAAATCTCCCAGCTCATCGTCTCCTCTCAGCACTGGACTGAAATGTACTGCTTCTCTTTTACGAGCCAGGACAGCAAGTCTGAACTGAGGTTGTAGATAATAGAAACGGGTAGAATCAAACCAACTCTGTCGGCTGTGTCAGGTGAACTTATTTTCATGCATATTGAATTCCTTTGGAATCCTGGTTGGATACCACAGACTTTAACGGAGGTACACTGAAGTTAACCTGAGGGCTTCCTAGAAATCCAGTGTTAATCTAAAGTCCTTCGCTTCACCCTGTGGATGGATGGACAGTCATCCTGGTAGAAGCCAATAAAGAAAAAAATATCATAAACGGGGACCTATAGTGTATGCGTACAAGGTGGAACTGGATCAATTAAGGGACATTTTTATTACATTTTCTTTGATGTAATATGATGAATATAGAAAGAGCCCAGCATTTAAAGCAAAACCATTTAAACCAGTGTTTTTTTTTTTTTTTTATTTCTGATGTGAGTTAGATGAAACCTTCATAATACATTTTTTTTTTTTTTTTTTTTTGGTGCATTAAAACAACCTCTGGAATCTGAACCTGTAATAAAACCGCCTTTTGGAAACTGCCTCTGACTTCTGTCACACTTGTTTTTCTGATGCTAATTTTTTAAATGTACAAGTAAGCCCACTGTTTTTAGTTTAGTTAAATTTTATAAGTCAGTCCCAGTAAAGTAGTGACTGTTTCTTACTGAAATGTGGGTGGAGTGGAAGAAAACAAACATGGGAACCTGGGGTGTTCTAATATACAGGTATTGACGACAACAGTGTTTAAAACTTGTACAATTCATCTGTAGGTTGTCTGACATGAGCATTTGAGAAAGGTGTTTGTTTTACTGGTCAGGAGCTGTTGCGGTGAAGCAACGAGTCTGTACATGGACTCATTTCAAGCAACACTATAGTAAATATACATATATGACCCTGCAGTGTGAACTCTTACATTGTGTGTTTTATACCCTGTTAATGAATGGCATACATAAGCGTAAAGTATATTGGATGGATTATAAAATGTTTGTAACAAATCAGAATGAAACAAGTGGAATTATAGTATATATAAATAGGTCGTGGCTGAAATTTTAAAATTAAATAGCATAATAGATTTCAGTCTAAAAACTATGTAAAAGCTATTTAAGACAGAAGTCAAAATATTCATTTAATGAGTAAATATGGACATAAGTTTGCAGTTGTTCCCACAGTGAATATCAGATCAGATCCTCTGTCAAAGTATCATCAAAAGGTCTGTTATATGTGGTGAAGTGACCCCCAGCACAGTGTAAGATATTCTACACATTAAGCTCTAAAACTGATTTAAAGCTCCATCTAATTAAGTGGAGTTGCTACAAATCCTGCACACGCACTGCTTTGCTACGACAAAACTGCACACATCAACTGGTACAGTGTTCATTACTAATGTGGATTAATGTGTCCTGTCTTGTTCCAGCTTTCACAGATATGGGCCCATATAGACAAAAGTAATTAAGATGAATAATCAGGATTTAAAGAGCCTTTGTTTGTATTATTGCTAAATTTCAGGATAAGGACACAGTTTCTCTGAGCTTAACATGAGTTTATGAGGCAATTTGCTGTGTGAATGTTATTGTTCAAGGCTAACTAGCTAGTAAAACAATAGGCGTGATGTGTCATAGCAGTAAGTGCTGCTCTGAAGAGCTAAACTCCCCACCACTAATGAATTCATTAATCTCTCTATTTATTCCTGACAAGCAATTATCTCCTCTCACAGAGTGAGGGTCAGGAGGCAAGGTTGAGAGCTCTCTCACATATTTGTTGAAAAGGAGACATGAAACAGGACCAAACTACTGCTGTCCTCACGACTGTTCTCTCACCCAGCTTATAACTCGGGACATTATTACTTTACGACTTAGTGGTCATTGCTACATTATCACACCGGTACGCAGTCATTACAACATTGCTACATCACTACTCAGTCATTGCTACAGTATTACATGAGTAATTATATCAGAGATTATATCACTATATTATATATTATATACTATATTATATAGTATTATTAAATCAGTACTTAGTGGTCATTGCTACAACATTATATTTGTGACCTTAACCCCCACATAGACTGTGATGTCAGAATGTTGCTTTGGATACAGATGAATGATGTCACAAACTGTGATGTCATCAGAGCCCATTATTCTCATCAGGCTTCAGACAGGCACGTTTGTAAGTGACACTGCGCTAGTTTTCTCCCAAAATTCACCCACCTCACCCTCAAACCTGCTAGGTACGCTGCTGGTGCTACAACTCATAAAGTGTGACCTTGCTCTCACTTATGTGTTTTGCACACATGGTGTGGGTCACAAAACCTATAAAAGGCATGCAGTAATCACTGAGGACAGGCCAAATACAATGAAATAGGTCTTAGCGGGAAACCACAGTGTTCCATCTCCAGCTCATCTCTGAGGGATGACCGTCTAAACTGGAATAAAACCCTGTTAAACTGTGTCACAACATGAATCACTGCCCCTGGAGACATCCATCACTGCTTAAAAGGTGACCACAAATGATCTGTGAACCACTAGATATTGATTACTCATGTGCTGAAGGTGTCAGGTTTAATGTTGCAGTGGCTTGATAGTGTCGCCTCTGACAGCCGCTGCCCTAACTCTCCTCTGATAGATTTTAATGGTGAAATATTGATTTCTTTCTGGCCAAGGTCTGCAAGCAAGGGCCAGATCATTTGTTGGGGTAATGCAGGACACTGTGTGCCCTGGTCCCAATCAATCATTTTGACAGGGTGCACCAAAGAGAAAAAGAAGAAGGAGGAGAAAAGAAAATCAAACCTGGTGAAGCTACAGTGGATACATCCACAATCAGGTTTTACAGGCCTGCAAAGCAGAGAGAGAGAGAGAGAGAGAGAGAGAGAGAGCAGATATCTCTAACATTGGCTCCAGTTAATATGAATACTAATGATGTGTTTATTGAGTGGGAATGCTCAGCAAATCACAGCTGACGGGATAACAGTCAGAGTGCCTTGAGCAGGGAATGAGGATCTTGGAGAGAGGGTCTATATTTTATTTAAGCAGCTCTCAGCTTGGGCTGGGGAGAGAGACTCAGGTAATGTGTTGTGTTACAACTCAGTGGTTGCTCCCCCCAGTCAGAGCGATAACAGACTTGCTAATGGGAAGCCATCAATCACAATCAGCCTCCTATTCCACCAGTGTCTCCCCTCTTCTCAGCTCTGTAAGAGGGAGCTGGAATAGAGGTAATAATGGAGTTTTGTGGCTTAGCAGCTGTAGCTGCAGTAGCAGCACATCCCACACTCATATTTCTAGCCAGAACAATGGATGCTTTGCCATGTCAGCATGTCTTTTAATAAGAGAGCCACAAAATGGCCATGAGAAGCACTTAAGGCCTGGATGAGGCCTTGGGTTACTGAGGGAGAGGAGAATAAATGCAAAGCTGGTCTCAGGTGGGACAAGTGTGTTGGGTGCTTGGTGCCAAAAGCAGCTAATTGGTTTTTCATTACACTCTGCTCAGTCTACTGTTACATCCACAGAGCACAGACTGCAGACAAAGGACAAGGGAGCGAATGGATAAATGAATGAGAAGGACTGTAGACAAGGACACACATGTAAATACTGAATGGATAGTTCTGACCTTTTCTAGTCTTTTATCGGTGGAGGATTAACGTTGTAGTGTTTGAATATACAACCACCGGGACAGAGGAAAGAGGTGTGTTACTGTGACAGCTCACTGTTTCTTCTCCAACACAGTTTGAACTTGAGAAAACAACAATTGAGAAAACTGCCAGAAGCCATATTTAACAGTTTAGAAGCATTGCAGTTTTTTTTTAAACTTCTAACATTTCTCTGTTCCGAGTTCACTTTTTCAAAACTCTCCACACTGCTCCCTTGAACAACACAGCTCACAGAACAATTCATCTCAGAGTGATGTCACAGTGTTATGCAGCCAAATTAATTAAAAAAATTCCTTTCAGTGATAGATGTTGCAGAGTGCAGCAATTGTTAGTTTCATTTGCAGTAAATTTGGTATTAGTTTTCAAATAGTTTTTACATTAGGACATGCAGCTCAGGCTGCGTTTGAGTGAGTGACCAGTTAAAGGAAGTTGAAGGATGTGTCACTGAATGAATGAATGAATCATCTAATCTCTGCTATACAGAGAAGTGTGAGTTAGAGAGTGTTGATCTCATGTACTGGCCTCTGTTCTGAGCTTCCTGTCACCAGGCTGGAGCTCTGTGAGAAATAACATGGAATAGGCTGTGGATGCTGCATGGCACAGGGCACATTCACTGTTGGTTTGGGTCTCTTCATGGGATCTGTCGACAGTGGGAAAAATACCTTAATAATGTTGGACCAGCAAACTGAACAGGATCATTATAAAATAAACAGTTACAGTTGTTCAGTATCTGAGGACTCCCAGTGTCTGATTGACTGATTAATGATGTGTTCTCAAACCTATCATCACACACCCTGACCTGCAGCAATAGACCCTCTCTGTAAATGTTCAAGTGTGGTGTCTGAGGGTTCCTGTGTTTACCACAGTTTGCGCTCACCTGCTCTGTCTTGTGTGCAGCTGACACCCAGAGTGTGGATGAACAGCAGGGGGCGCAGCAATACACATCTCCTCAGGCAGCCTCACTAAGGTAACAACTCCCTGAAAACACTGTCCACAACCACACTCTGGATGAAGTGAGTAAATACAAGAGTAGTCAGGTTATGGACAACACAAGTGATGATTGTGTTTTATTGTAGGGAGTTATAGCACATGAAATGTGTCTGATTGAAAAGAAACTTTTCTGATGTGAATGAAGGGAAATATATGTCTCTATCTCTCTCTATATGTCCCTAAATGTCTCTATATGTCTTTCTGTGTCTCCATGTGTCTATATATCTCCATGTGTCTCTCTGTGTTTCTGTGTATTTATAAATATCTACAAGTTCCTCCCATGTCCCTCTCTATGTCTTTATCTGTGTCTCCGTGTGTCTCTGTATGTCTCTGTGTGTCTCTGTGTGTCTCTATATGTCGCTGTATTTCTATGTGTCTCCGGAATAGAATTTTTTTGGTCCTCACTATGTAGCATTCACACACTATGGATGACTTCCACCTTGTGTTGTTTTGTTGTCTTCAGGCAATGTCTGTGTGTGTCTATCAAAGAGATGTCTACATGTGAATTTGTATTCCCATAGCAACCTGTTAGCTTCAGATAAACAGGGGCCCTGACCGACAGATCCCCAAAACCCAAATACACCAGGGAGAAAGGTACTGTATATATTTCCAACCAAAACTGTTTTTTCATCTATTGATTATGGACAGCAACAGAATCATCACGCCCTTAAACACTCCTTTGTGATGTGTTTTCTGTTGTCAGTTATTGTTTTATTTTGCAGACATATTTCTTTTTGGAGAATAAAAAGGCTTGTTTTAGTGAAATGCACATAAGGACCCTCTCCTCAGGAGTCACACACATCAAAGTAAAGACATTGTGTGAAGGGGAACAATGGTGTGGTCACACATGATGGGTTGGGTTCAGTCACCACAGATGCCCAAAGGGTGGGAGTCCAACAGGGGGGGCATGTCTGCAAAGACAGGTCAAGACCAATGTGAACAGAGTGAGATGAAACTTCACAGACACAGACTGACTTCAGTAAAAAGCCTGTCACCTGTGTGTGTGTGTGTCTCCAGAGTAATGGATTAAAATATCTGCAGGGTGAAAATGCTGCTAATTCAGAGTTTCATTTAATATCCATTAAACTGTAACACTCAACATGGCCACCACCACCTGCAGCTCTAAATCATCTCCTATCTCCAAATCATGTCAAGGCAGCAGTGAAGGTCTTTCATCAAGATGCTCGTCACCACAGCCATGAAAACCTTATACTCATACGGTACTGGCTGCCCCAGCACAAAGGCAGACTGTGCTGCTGCTCAGACAGAAATTCAGTTTGTGTCTAATCACATATGGCATTGTCATCATACAGTGATTTCCTGCCCTGACACAGACTCCACAGCCACTCGGTCATGGAGGTCAAACTGAATTTTCTCAGAGTGGGTCTAAAGACTCAAAGGCACTGTCACGGTCCCTCTGTGATTTCAACTTGTCCCCTCCCTCTGACGGGAAGGTGCAGAGCTAAATTTTCAGAGAAAATGAAGTTGGTCAGTGTTGGGATGTGTGTGAAGCAGCAGTCTAAAGAGTGGTTTTCGGGACGAAAGGTCAACATTTTTCGGACTGCATATGCAGGACGTCGCTAACAAACACCATGATGTGTGGTTGTGTTTAGACCTCTTGTCTCTGCCTCTTCTGAGGTATTCTTAAAACACACATTCACTATGACAGTGACTCTGTGGTGCTGCAACTACAGTGTAACCGTGACATGAGTTTAAACTTCTGAGCAAATAACATGTCTCATGTCTCAAATCACAAACTCTTGCCCCTGTGTGGATGTGACATGGTCACTGTCATTGTTGTATGACTCAGGTTACCCTTTGTGAAACATGAACAGATAAATGAATGATATTTCTTTTATTACCTGATCTGTCAGTTATAGATAAATAAATAAAAGAATAAATAACTCTTCCTTCACTGGTGCCACCCCCCAGATTAAAGCCTCACATACTGAACATGTTCACTTGTTGCTTGTCCAGTGTAAATGCTACTGACCTTGGTTCTGACTCAAGTACTGACCCTGGCATTGATAATATCACAATCAGAATCATTATCTGGTTTATTGCCTAATATAATTTTCAATCTACAAGGAATTTGTTTTGGTGCAAAAAACACTGACCATTAAACATTTACCATAGTCAGGAGGAAGTACTGAAGGTATTGGCTTTTGGAACATTTTAAATAGTTTTATACATCAGAATAACAGGTCCACATGTTCAAGTTTTAAAACACACCACAGGCCCAAGAAACATCATGTTAAAAATATGAAGCAGTTAAATTTATAAATACAGAGAATCACTGCAATTGTTCTGTTTCTTTTTTCGGTGAGCTCACTTGCTGATAACACAGTGGAACATGGCGGCTCAGTAAAATAACATCTGGAGGGCTGAACTCTCCCCTCCTGCTCAGGATCCCGTCCTGTTAGCTTGTATGCTGACAGACACATATGACATGCTAAATCACTGACGCCATTAGACATGCTTGCTGACCAAACGGATGACATGCTAGGGTCCTAATCCTTGCTTTGAATTGCTGTGCGCTCCGTGACTAAATGCTTTTGGTCAAACACAAATCATTGCTGTGTAATCCACTTAGCTGTGTGTGTGTGTGTGTGTGTGTGTGTGTGTGTGTGTGTGTGTGTGAGAGAGAGAGAGAGACAGACAGAGAGACAAAAATGGTGTGTATTTGTACGTGTGTGTGGTCTGAAATAGCAGAACAAACTGTAGTGTTGGAGCTTTTGAGCTGTATGGTGGCCTGCAGGTCACAAAGGAGCCAGGGGAGCAGATGCCAGAGGGCTAATGCTAAAACTATTGTTACATTAGCCTTGTGATGAAACTGCCATAAAAACTTTATACTTGGTTAGAACCAGAGCATTAGCATGAGCAGGGAGGATAAACTGTCACAAAGTGCTGAGGTGGACTGGTCCCTGAGCTGTGCTGCTTTCACTAGTCTCAGGACTAATCTTTAATTAGCAGAGAGAAACCTCCTGTCACATGTATTACGTGGAGGTGCTTTCTTTGTCCTTCTTTCACATTGCACCACCATTGAACTCATGATCATAGTTTCATACATGTCACATGAAGAGGCCAGTGGGATACTGTCCACAGTTCTAGAAGTGGTGAAACCTTGATTTTAGAGTGAGTTATGAGTCCTGTGAGATGATTATATCTATATATATATATAAATGATGTATAAGATATACATCATTTTAATTTATGTATCTTCCTCTTGTTATGAGTTAAATGTTTGCTCACATGTCTTAATAACCACTGATCTAAATAAACAGCTAAAAACCACTGTAATAAATGACATTAGGTCACTGTTTAACACACCACTATCCTCAGTGAACTGCACAAATACTGTTGCACAATATCCTATTTCTTTTCCTGTTCATGAATATCAAGGTTTTTGGGGTTTAACACTGTGTGTAAGCCCTGCTACAAGTCCCCAGAAAAACCAATTTAGCTGCCATAAAAGGGGTCGCGTCTCCCTCGCCTCTCCCAGCTCTCTCGCTTCTTCCTCTCTCTCAATGATGGAGATTAGGCTTATTAAGAGGGCTTATTGTCTGTGGTGTCATGGATACCCAGTGATTACACACTCTGTGGCTGCTCCTCCTCCGTTCCCCCTCAAACCTCGCAGGGATTTGCTAACACCAAAGTCAAATCAATTACCCCCCCCTCCCTTTCACCACTGATATCATGCCAGACAGGCTGCACACTTCATAGTCAACAAGCATGGATGGCAAAGGCAGGGGAATATTTGAAAGGAGGCTGTGATAGTGATTGTGAAGTGTGAATTTCACAAGGTGGCTCATCTCATCTTTCACCATAGAGAAGAAACGTTCCTGCTGCTGGTTTATTCCCATCCACAGATCATCCCCACAGTCAGAGTGGCTCCACACACAAACTAAAATTCTACATTTTAAGATGTAAAACTGTAAGATGTAAAAATTCAATACTTCTTTATGACCTGAAACTCATTGTGTTATTGTTGCTTTTCATTACCCGTGCACAGACTGCACAAGAATAAAAAAATACACTTCCTGAATTGGAAATTATTTCACCTATGACCTTGTGGTTAGCACTGTGGTCATGAGTCAATGATTTGTGTAGTTCAGGAGCCCCCTGCAGCTGTAGTGTGCACAGACTGGATGTTAAACCGTGGGAGATCCTGTGTGCTTACACGCAGCCCCAGCGGACAAGGCTTAAAGAGGGGTGAGAGGGGTAATGGCTTTAAATGCTCCCCTGCTGCCGTGGCACTTGACCCCATCCGCCCCCCTGAAACCCTTTTTCAGGACTAATGTCATCTACTTTTTCACTGGCATGAGTGTTTGAAGGAGGCTGTTTGGAAAGCAGGACTGGCTCCACCTAGACCCTTCAGTTCTCACAAATCATCAAGAAAAGACTTTACTGGGTCAGAACAGTCACACATTCACTGTTTCCAGGAATGTTTGTGACAGTACCAGTTTGTTGGATTGAAACAACTGTGGCTGCTGGGTTAAGAGGCATTCTGAAGTCTGACACTAACTGTATCTGAGTCAGACCTCTAATCCCTCCCAGAGCTGAGTCTGGATCCATAGTGTACCAGGACGACACCAGCATATTGGCCATAACTGTGTTGAAATGCCTTATGGGAGCTTGTTGACCTTGAACTGTGAACTGTGCCAACCCCCTCCCTCAACAAAGAATCTCCCCTAGGCATTGAAATGACCGCACCAGGGTGAAGGACTGAGATTAACAATTGGGGAACAGGTGAGGAGGACAGAAACAGGGAGTCAGAGAAACAGCTTGTGTATGAACAGGTTATCTCTCGTCAATAGGCCCTGAACACAAACGCTAGAAACAGAGTGAGGCTTGGCCTGTATGGGACCAGGAGGAGTGTGTATGTATGTGCGTGTATGACCAGACAGCAGAGAGGTCTGGAACACAGGAGACCCTGGCCACTGATAGGCATCACGAAGCCTCTTCGACAGGTTAGCAGCAACATAATTAAAAAGATAAACCTTATGAACAGGGCACAGAGATAAGGGCTGTAATGAGAGCAAAGAGGGAGATCAACCAATGAGAGGAGAACAGGGGGGTTGGTGGGAGGACTCAAGGGAAATAAACCCCGACCTGCCAATCATCTGCCAGAGATAAGTGCGGATATGGAGCCCTGGAGCAGATCTATGAGAGCATGATCTCTAGCTTAATGTAGTCAGAAGGCTCCTTGAATAACGGTTTTAAAGTGAGGTGGATCAAACTGAAGACCAGCATCAAACCTGATGAAAAAACACACACATGCACACATGAACACACACACGCACATTAAGCACTTCTTGTGAATGTGGAGCATCTTCAGCACAGACCACACATGATCCAGTTCATGAAAACTACCAACAATACCCCTCTCTGTTGTGCAATGTCTACACATGGGAAGAAAAAAAGGGAAAAGGTTTGGCCATGGTAGAGTTAGGCAGCTGAGTCACCACCAGTTAAACCAACAGTACTACATGGGCAAGTATAAACATGTTAGCAACATGCTAACTGCAACAGTAGTGTGACTGTGACTGGATCATGTTTCTCATATAACAAGGAAATATTCAGGTCAGGGAAGGATCCTGATTTGATACAGAAACAGTTCAAAACCTGTTTATTGACATTGAAACTGAACCACATCTTTACTGAACCAGAGAGCAACTGTTGTCTGACCAGATAAGGATCTGGATGTGACCCTGGTCTCCTAGTCACCTACATCTGGTCCTCTGACCCAGCAGATCACATTTCTAGAGGCAGAACTGTCAGTAGGCACATAACCACCAGTAGTATAAAATAAAATAAAAAAACAGATGTAAGAATTTATATATGAACAATTTCATATTTTGACATATACTATGTCTAGTCAATGAAAATATATGTTAATGTCTGTATGCTTATTAAGCCCACACATCCATCTATAAATCCATCCATTATCTATACTGCTTTACCATCAGGGTGGCTGGAGCCAATCTCAACTGGGCAAGGGTGGGGTGCACCCTGGACAATCTATTACAGGGCCGACATATAGTGACAAACAACCATTCACTTCATGCTCATATTCACACTCACACTCACACTCACACCTACAGCCAATTTAGAGATTTAGACTCACTCAAGTGACCTAAACGGATATATATCTTTTGATATATATATATATATACAGTTGATACATACACACACACACACACACACACACACACACACACACACACACACACACATATATATATATATATATATATATATTC
>CM076658.1:24092715-24182053 GCA_038496675.1 Rachycentron canadum
ATATATATATATATATATATATATATATATATATATATATATACAATACAAAATACTGGAAACATGTACACAAAAAAACAAAACAAAAAACACAATTTTCAGAACAAAATGGCTTCTACAGGCAAATGTCAGTATTTAGTGTGACCTCCCCAGCACATCTTGGACTCTTCTGGGTACTGGGACTATCCTGAAGATTTCTGAAGTCATCTTCTGGTATATTATACCAGGTTCTTTCCCATCAATCTGGACAACATTGCCAACACCACTCGCACTATGTTTCACTGAAGGTTGCAATTACTCATTCTTCCATCTCTCTCCAGCTGTGCTCTTGTCACATATTGTCGACAAAAATCTTGGGTATTGAGCTTTAGCATATCTTAGCCTTTTCTCCCTGTTCCCCTTCCAAAAAAATGGTTTCTTGGCTGTTACCCTTTCACAGCTTCTTTGGACTGTAGAAGGTTAAACTTGGCATCCCAATGAAACTGCCAGATGCTGAGTCAAACTCTCAAAGAAGAAAGTTTTCTGATAAACCTTTTATTAGAGGGCCAAGAGTTTTCTTGGCCCTCTAGTCCTTTTTTGTCCTTGACCTCTCATGATTCTTCAAATTACTTTATAACAACTTGAATATCACATTATGATTATCACAGTATGATTTTATGTCTGTCAAATTCTATGATCTTTGGCATTTTGAATGGAATGGTGTCATTGAAACATGGTCTTACACATATTAGCAGCTTCCAATGAGTAACAACTCATATAAACAACAACATGTGTATTAATGGGATTAATTATGGCTCCATTCTATTTATTATATATATATATGTGTGTGTGTGTGTGTGTGTGTGTGTGTGTGTGTGTGTGTGTGTGTGACTTGATCATATAGAGCATTTCTTTTTTGACAGCTTTTTAGAGATTTTTAATGGCTTTTTATGGCTCATTCCATTATTAATAACTTTTATTTTTTGCTATGATGTAAAATAGTGGCCACAACTTTGATGTGCTCTCTCCTCATCCAGGGTCGCTATCATCCAGGTCCCTGTGCAGTGATCCAGCTCTCCTTGTGCGTTATGGCCCAGAAAGATTCAGTCCTAAAGCACTGATGCTCTGCAGCAGCAGCTCAGCTCTCACAGCTGCCCAAATAAAAGATATGTATTCACACAGTGGATAATTCCCACCTTTCAAAACACACATATAACAATCTGTTCCGGTTGCAGATGTACAGCTCTCTCCCACTCGGGTGTGTAAATGATCTGGGAGCACATTGTCTTCCCTGCACCAGCCTACCATGTGAGCCCTGCACAGACGGGTGCCTTGTGATTGACAGTTAGCTTGTCTCTGCGACACTCGGCTTCTCATATGTAGAATTTAGAGCCGTGAACGCAAGCGTCTCCAGTGAAATGCTGCTGCTCTCTCCCTCCTCCTCTCTGTCTCTCTCCCTCTTCTGTCTTTGACACCCCCGATTAGGAGGGAAACCTGCGTGGAGAGAATGCATCTCTAACAGGAACAACGTGTGGTGCTGTGAGCTGGAAAGTGAGCTTTCTTGTTACGGGGCCTGCAGTGGAGGTTGTTTACATGAGCACCTTAGGAGAAACAGGGTGTACAGCCTGACAGCCGACGCTGCTTCATTCCACAGCCCCCACCGAAAAAATGCCAGAGGAGGCGGCATGCAACGTGCAATCCTGTGCCCCACCTGCAGTGGAGAAGGAGGAATCACTTCCTTCAGCATATTTGACAGGTGACCAAATTCTGTAATGGGCATTTGGGAAACTTGAATTCTGATTCTGAAATCCTTCAAATCCTTGGTAAGTACAACACCATACAGATCCATTGCCTCTCACAGCTGCAGTGTTAATACCCCTCCAAGTTTATTCAAGCTCCAAATCACATTTAATTGCAGAAATGTATGTAAACACTTTGACCTATAAATGAGTCATTAAAAATAAATTGTCAATATATTGTGTTTTTTTTCTAGTATTGTTTATATATATATATTTACGCACACACATACACACGCACACACACACACACACAGCCACCACAGCCTACATAAATTTGCCCTGGGTGGTGGCTGTGAGCTGGCCACGATGTGTCACATCGTCTATGCTGGAGAGAAGGCATGGTTCGGCCAACCAGAGATCCTGTTGGGGACCATTCCTTGAATTCTGTTTCTGTTCTCAAGGAACATGTTCATTTGGTACAGGAGCAACAAAAATCACATCATGATTTTTTTCAGTGAAACATCAAAATTATCATTCAAACTGAAAATGCAATTGCATATAGCAATTGCAATATCTTCCACCATAATGGGGCAATATGACTTTTTTTGCACATTGTGTGACACTATTTCAAACCACCGACCCCAGACCGAGGGAGAGTGTGTTATTCAGTTGGCTGGTTTCTATTCCTGGGTTTAGGAAAACAGGTGATCATTATGCCAGTATTGATAAGGTGACAGTAATGCCTCATTGATCAGCACTGATTGATTTGTTAGTAGTGGTAGAAGGTTATTTGACACAGCACACCCACAGCTTTGCAGTCTTGGCTCCATGTCCCAGCAGCTGAAGACTTGTCTGTCTGAGGAGGTGTGCAGCCAACAGCCTGGACTCACTCAGCTGAACACGCAGTCCTCTGGGAGTAAAGTTCATCTGCTCTGTCAGCAGTCATCTCACTCCCCTCAATTACAAACTGCTTTATTCCTAATGCTAAATTTACAGCAGGCAGCCTTGTTGAATCAGTCATTTCTGGGAACTCGGAAGGATCTTCATAATGCCTCTTATTGTGGTTTGGCTCACAGTGTCTGCAGGGCACCCACAGTTCAGCATGCTGCCTTCATTTGAGTTTATGCATCCAGGAGAAGAAGGGTTAAACATTTCTGATTTTTTATTTAGGACATCACAATGCTGCTCATCACACAGCAATACACCCACACTTCTCATAAAAACACTACAAGTTCATCATTGCTTAATACGAATTTCATGAATGACCTCCCCTCACTGGACTATTACAAACCACAACAGAGAAACCATGGTCACAGTTCATTTCACCAAGTCATCCAGTGCTTAGTGTAGAGAGATATGGAGCTGAAATCAATAATTCAATATCAACCTGTTATCATGACAATGTCTGTAGGCTTTAGATAAGGCTTCATTCACAGGTTTATTTCAGTGCACATTATCATGATCTCTGATGGTCTTAACATCCATTAAAGGTACAACAATTTTATATGGAAATATAATTATAATTATAGGTGATACATAACATATTCACATCAGCCCACAGATCCACAACTCTAGCCCTAGACCCTAGACCCTGGACCACAAGACTAATTTAGTTCTGCTCTGCTCTTCCTGGTCCCAGTTTTTCCACTGAGACACCAGACACTGAAGCATCACGGGTCGGGGACTCAGAAAACAGTAACATGTATCTTTAACCATTAAATGGCAGATGAGCTGAACCTAAATTCTGAAGTGGGGTGCTCATCACCTCATACTTGTATGTTGATGTTCCACATGGAAACTTAACATGCACTTTATGAAACCAGCATTTGAAGGATGTTTTGTGGGTCAGTCCTCCTGATGGCTTGTTTACAGGGTCCTTGTTAGATTTGACCTTCACCTCCCTGAAATTGTTCTGGTGTCTGGAGTCTGGATTCTGCTAGTCCTCAATCACACCACTAGAAAGTGCTCTTCAGCAGCTTAACATTCATCTTACACAACCGCTCTGCCTGAGCACACTGTCTTTCAGATTCCCATCTGTCTCCCCTTTCTCTGTTCCTCAGACAAAGTTCTGCTTCTAATTTTGCTGAGGAGGCAGAGAGAATGTGATTTAAAAGTGTGAAGAAGAAGACTACAGTCTCTACCACCAGGGCTGCACATGGTCTCCAGAGTCTCTTTCTTCGTGTGGTCGACGAACACACAGGAAGGGAGGTAATGTGTCTACTGGGAGACTCTGCTCAGAGTACAAGCCTCTCCTTCCCCTCGTGCTCAGACATTTGAGAGAGGCTGGAAGGGAATCTGTTTTGGCAGGCTGAAATATATTTTAGTTCAGGTGCGAAGCAATGGATGTGGTCTTTCACTCCTGCTATAATATCACCAGTTAAAATATCTCCACTGATCAGTTTGCAAAAACTACTGGGAACAGAGGTTTCATAGTCAGTGAGCAACAATAAAAGCTGTGACCTGCGATTCCTCTGGTGCATCTGCTCTGCAGTAGCATCTTTCAAAGAAATCACTAAATCACTGAGAGGAAGATGGTGCACCTCCATCAGCCAAACACCTTGATCTGTTCATTCTCACCTACAGCAGCAGACAAAACCTGGGAGGCATCATGGATGAAAAGGTTCCTCTGTCGTTGTGTGTTGCCAGCATGTGATAAGAGGACTGTAAGTAATGAAAGAGGTTCAAGAAAAACATAGATCTGGTCTAAACCTTGTGTTTAGTTGGGACACATTTGATTTTTGTCTGTGCAAAGAACAAAAAGCAGCACATTTTTTGTGCCACATGGAAAACTCTGGATCCTAACCCTGACTTTACAAACATATCTGCAGTTGCATCAACTTCAGGAGGGTGGGGGTTACAGGTAAACCAAGATGGAATATTTACAACAAAATATTTTAAGAGTGAATTATCATCATCATCCTCTCACTCTCTTCTTCTGTTGTTTGTTAATGTTTTCTGTTGGTGATGTTAGTGAACTTTGCTGGTTCTCAGTCAGAGGGTGACTGGTTCACAGACATGAAACTGCATCAGTCTACTCAGGCAGGCTAGCATATTGATATTCACAAAGATAAGCTAATGTTAGCATTACCAAGCTATCAGCTGATTGACTGAGGTTCTGTTGTGTTACCAAAGGTTGACATGGGACTAGTGTGAACAAATAGAAACTGTGCCATGGAGGAGAATAACAACTGTAACCATGACAACAAATAGCACCACAACTGAAATGAATGATAAAAAAATATTTCCTGTACTTTTTGTTGACAATAAGTCTGTGCACTGAGTAAGAATTTCAGAAAAAAAATCTAGGAGTAAAGGTCCTGGACAGGTCCTGTAGCCATGATGATGCTTGTCTGCTGCAATGCTCCTATATCTTCTCTAAAGTAATAAATGTTAATGGCACATCAAGGGGACATTATGGAGTCATGGTACAGTGAGTCTTCATTTAGAGCCACATATGAAATGAACTGAGGGCCAACTGTTTTAGGGTGCCCTGTCTGCTGACCTGTAATGGCCAATCCATTCTGATTAATTGGATCCTTTAACGAGCACCCGGTGACAATTATATGTGTGCTCCAGAGGGAGAGGAGTAGGATGTTAGGGTGGGCTCCCTGTGGAGTGCCGCTTCACTGGTCCCAGATCCTTCCAGGGGCCCCTGAGAGAACTGTGGCTCCCCCTTATTGAGGAGGGGCAGCAGTTTGGGGTGCGATTACCACAAAAGATGACTGGAGGCACTCTCCAGGGAGGGGGTGGAGGGGCACTATTGTTGCTCATTCAGATGATAAATTGTTTATCAGGATGCTGTTGGTGCTGAGGCGTTTCACCATGAAGCAGTTCAGACACTCCATGTAAAAACTCCATCAGTGTGAGTTCAACTATATGAGACAGACTAATGTTACTCTGACTGCTGAATGATAATCTCCATGTGTGTTTATGAAGCATGGGATCACACAGCTAAAGATGCCTTGACTCTGGTATAAAAAAACCCCCAAAACAATAAAATAATATAATACAATAAAATAAAATAACATATATGTTATAAATATACATATACACATACATATAATATATGAATTTGTGTTAAACATAACAATTTTAAATGTTAAAAGGTAATATCTCAACTGACTAAATAATGAATTAAATATTGAATTAAATTAAACTAAACAACTAAAAGTAAAACAACACAACTAATTGCTAAAACAACTAAAAAAACACCAATAGCTCAGTTGAATATAAAACTGATAATACAAAAAATAAATCTGTGACACTGAAAAATGTTTTTCAATCTTTGGGAAATTAAAACATTTAACAACAATTATGACACTTAGAGTAACATATAATATATCAAACAAAAAATCCAAAGTTACTGGAAATTTCAAAAACTCCAATAATTTTGTCAATCTGTAATTGACTAATTGTCTCTTACAGGCGATGAAAAACTGTAACTTCATCCTTCAGACTAATCCATCAGGCTCAGACCTGCAGAGCCAGATGTGACGTCAGTGCTGTCTGTCAGAGGAGGGAATCCTAACTCATTAACAAAGGTACAGGGCTGATGTTTCTGAGCTGCAGCGACTGGACCTCACAGCACCAGGTAGAGGAGAGAGTGATGGATTCAATTACTCCTTCTTTGTTTGCTCAACAAAGAACATAATTAGCACTAATGGTGATAGCAGCAGCCACACACACATATACTCACACCATCAGAGCCACTAACACTCACAAACAATAAACTCTTCCCTGTTGTTAAACCCCTAGTTCACAGTTCAACCTGCACCACCCTGAGGAACAAAGGCTCATCTCAACATGTGGATATTTGGGCAAATTTGCATTCATCGTTTCAATTGCTGAGTGTTGCCTGTACTGGCAGTGTGTGGAGTCGCTTAAATGAACCTCTGTGATTAGAATCAGCAAACTAACTGATCCCAGTCATGGCCTTTCATTCAGCCTGCCACTGATCCCAGCACTGCTGCTCTGTCTGGACAACGATAGCAAACTCTTTTCATTGACTGGCATAATAGTCCTCCTGAAACCCGTTAATTATTGTGATGGTAAGATATGGATAGGGGACTGTAGCAGTGGTAATTGAAGGGACGTGTGTAACCACCCCCGCCATTATTAATCCACATAATTTCCTCTTTCATTTCAAATTAATTGGAATAAAATGCTTGCTACATTAGCCTCATAATGAAAGGCAATAATCTACAAAAATGTATAAGAGCAAGACCTTCTCTGCAGGTTCAAATTAATTAAATTCCCTTTTTGCCATATTTCATTAAAACGCTCTCTTTTCAGGCTGGCCGGTATCAGGCCCTTTGTCATTCAAGAGGCACTGATGAGAGAAAAAAAGGTGGATTGTTGAGAGAACCCAACTGTCAGCGAATTTAGTTCCAAATTAATTATTTCAGCCTGGTAACCCTTTTCATCTTTTTTGACTCATTTTATAGAAAGAGCCAATTAATTATGTCAAACATGCTCTCTCCTTTAGCTCCCCAGAGTGGGCAGGCAGGCTGATGGGGATGTTTACTGTAGGGGATGATGGTAGGCTGGTGGGTGATGGGTGTGCACGTGTGCGTGTGTGTATATGTAGGGGGTGGGTGGGTGGGATGAGCCCGCCCTAATCTCGACACACCTGTCAGGCATACAGCTCGTTATCTAGGCACTGAGGGCCCTGGCTGGTTTTGTCAGGAGCTGGGCTCTAACAACAATGCAGGGGAACGTACTGGAGCAGCACACACACACAAACACACATACACATACATAACCTCTCAAACATCCACTGTTAGACAATTCACTCAATTAGCCGACCGCACTCAGCCGCAGCCTTAATGAGCTGAGGAGTGCAGACGTCCAGGGTCAGTGGATGTTGTTTCTCCTACAAACTTACATCTGTGTTTTTATTGATGTCCTGCAGCAGTGTGGTCTCATGATTGCAGTCTTGTTTTGGTCAATCCTAAAGTCGGTATTGAAGAAAAACATTAATGCAAAACAACCTGGTGATGAAGTGAACACAGTGTTGTCATAGACCTCTGATGCAGGAGGACTCTACAGCTAACAGTGTGTCCATCTGAAGGGGCACACAGTGGGTGAGAGGAGAGGAGGTAAGATGACTGTTCACTATTCAGCTCCCCAGTTGACTCAGCTGCTCACACTAAGTCAATCAATCAAATTCAATCAAATTTTATTTATATGTCACCAAATAATAACAAAGTTACCTTAAGGCCCTTTACATATAGAGCAGGTGCAGACCAAACTCTTTTTAGAATAATTTAAAGGGCCCAAACAAATCCCTAAGTACTGGCTGCGGTTGTATGGAGCAGCTCAGTCTTTCAGAGGTCAAGAACTCAAAGGTCACAGTGATCTGTTCATGTGAATGAAACCCAGAAGCCTCTAAAGATCAGTGTCAAAACAAGGTGTTAACAAAAACAAGTGCCACCAAACAAGCTCAGGAGAAAGGCAATAACCATGGTTTCAAAAAATAGTGGCATTCCCTGTTCCTGCTGGACAGAGGGAAACGTGTCCTAAAACTTGTTGCTGTATTTCTACCTCACATACAGTAGTCCTGAGATGACAATGCACTGCAACTTAGCAAACACAACACAACATGTGCAGGAAAGACTCACAACACAACCAATTACACAAATAAATCTTTGCAGCACATGTGTTGTCAAACTAATGAAGGTATTTTCTGAATGTGTCTGTGTTGTATATGTTTGTGTTGTGTTTTCTTAAATTGCCCTCTGGGCCACTGTACCTACACCTTTAAGAACAGCCCAGGGTGGATTGGTTTGAGAAAATCCCTCTGACAGTCCACACTATCTTCCTATCTGTGCTGCTGTACTACAGATTCCAGCCTTCAGGGGTAGCACAGAGTGGATGCTGCTTAGCAAGACTCTGCCATGTTGGATTTTACACTAGTTGTCTTGACTTGAACTGGAATAAGTTGCATTCAGTTAGTTCTGTTACCCAACAGCTTCTTACTTCAGTGCAGAGTTAGAAACGAGTGAGCTCACCAGACTGGTCCTGACCCAGGCTCCAGGCTCCAGGCTCCAGGCTCCAGGCTCCAGGCTCCAGGCTCCAGGCTCCAGGCTCCAGGCTCCAGGCTCCAGGCTCCAGAGTCCAGGCTACATTCAGGTGTCAGTACACTTCATCGCAACACCTTGTTGAATGGTCAGAGTGTGTCAAAAAGCCCTTCCCCCCAGAGCTCTCTGATGGCTGTGTCTGAGTGTTCCTGTCTCTTTGGTCCTTGATGCAGCAGCTGTATGAACGGCAAGTAAGTGCTGGGCTCTCTCCTCTGTGTTGAGTGATTGACATGTGGTGTGCTACCAAAATGAGAACATGATAACATGGCTGTATCCACAGGTCTTTGAAAGGGTGTGTCTTTCCTGAGCTTGTGGCTGGGGCTTTGACATCTGGAGCGGGACAGGGCCTGAGGAATTCACAGACCTAAGTCATCTGTGAGGGGGAGAAACAAAGCTTGCGGAACTGCTGCCGGCAAAGCTTTACTGATGAGCAGGATCCAAAAGCCCATGCTTTAAACACAATCTGTGCCATTCCTGTGGAGGAAAAACACACCCTCTATCCTAGAGCCCTTTCTGAATAGCTGACATGGCGGCACACTGCATTTTGTCATTCACTGGGAAAGGTATGGGCAACATCAGGAAACTGCATGACACTATACTGGTACACCAAGGTCCCAGTGTAGATGGTTTTAAGGCTCAGTTTCTGAAAACAGGCTGTAAGCATTTCTCTGTGGACTGAGACCTTTGATACTTTCACTGTATTAATATAGAACCTAGACCTGCTTTATAATCAAGACCAGATGGAGGCCTACCTTTAGACTATATGGACCTTTACCATCTACCTTTAGACCGTATGGACCTTTAACATCTACCTTTAGACCGTATGGACCTTTAACATCTACCTTTAGATCATATGGACCTTTACCATCTACCTTTAGACTGTATGGACCTTTAACAGCTACCTTTAGACCGTATGGACCTTTAACATCTACCTTTAGACTGTTTGGACCTTTAACATGTACCTTTAGATCGTATGGACCTTTACCATCTACCTTTAGACTGTATGGACCTTTAATATCTAACTTTAGACTGTATTGACCTTTACCATCTACCTTTAGACTGTATGGACCTTTAACATCTACCTTTAGATCGTATGGACCTTTAACATCTACCTTTAGACTGTATGGACCTTTAAACCATTAGACTGTATGGAACTTTATCATCTACCTTCAGACTGTATGTATGTTTAAAACATGGCTTACAACAATAGATAAGGTTTGCCTACCAGGTAACTTTAAGGTTTGGATGAGCCATGTTTCATCTTACCTGGAGTCCTCTGGCCTCTGCTGCTGAATGAGATGACGCTGTGTAACAGTGGAGAGCCTGAAGAAGATTAGGAGGGTGTGCTGTGAGACCATTGAGTGCCAAGGCTTTGCTGGCTGCTCATTGTGCTCACCCACAGGAGTGACACACAACAATGAATTCCAAAAAGTATATATATATATATTTTTTTTTTCCTTTTAGAAAGATCTTAGATAGTATATTTTTTTAATCGTTAAGGTCAGTGTTTTGAAGTTTAATTAGAATTATTCCCCCATGTTTTTTAATCTTCAAATTTATTTTAAATGAACCATGGATGAGAGACTGCAAGTGATCCTGCTTAGTGGTATCTTATAGTCTTATATTCCATTTCACTGAAGACTTCATATGAAATGCAGGCTTGCATCAAAGAGATGCACACACCTCACAGTCTGAGGTAAAATCTGTAAATTCATCATTACTGCAAACAGGAAATGATCATAGCCAAAAATGGGCACAGAAGAGGGACTTTGGTGCATACCAGTTTGTTTTAAACATACACTCACCCACCATAACTTTAATCCTTTAATCCTCCTTAAAATCAAAACAGGTGAGTTATATAAATATGTACCCCTGTAAAGTTGTCATAAAGGAGAACATTGGCCATAGAGATAAAAATTGTTTTTTTTTTACCAGGCTGTAAACATGTTTATTTCTGCTGAAAACTGCAGATTTTCACACCTGAGTTTGAAACTAGGCCCCATCTTGTTATATAAAATTATATCTGTCTGAAAAAATGGTCTTGATTCATTGCAATAGCAATACTGGTAAGGTCATTTATCTTAGGAATCCCCCCATCCATCTGAAATGATCACAGGAACCTGTCACTTAAGTCATGAGAAGGACTCCTGTTCTGCTGTTGAGGAATATCATCATGAGGAGAAAACCCCCTGAACCAAGGGAATCTTCTGCATGCTGGATCCTGCCACTGAATTATATGACCAGGACAAGTCAAAGCCCAGTGTTCATGACCTCACCATAACACCTGCTCGGAGAGTTCTGCCTCTACAGAAGATCACACAGCCAAAACTCCCAGACATTGTAATGATTCTGTTTAAACAAGCAAAGATCATATCATCAGTGATGATAAATGATTGGAAGATGATGAACATTTAGTTTTTATGTGTGTATAATGTGACACTGAAAATCTCAGGTCTTTGTATTCCTTACGCACACTTAAAGATCTGATGACTTTGCCTTCACATTTGTGTTTCAGTCTATTTCAGCTCAACAGTGGGATTTTTCACCATCTTTGTAGTTAATAGTTCAGTGAATAATGGATTCAGTTCCTCTCCTGACACTCTGTGGTCATCAGTTTGGTCATCTTGACATCACTGTGAATTTTGTGCTTGAACATAGTCTCATAGGCATGATCATCATACACACTGTGACTTTATCTCTGAGTAGTGTTGTCATTTGCAGCACACACAGTGAGGGTTTCATACAGTTGATAAGTATACAATCAGTTCAGTCATATGCATTTTGTCCAGCACAGACATTCAATGCCCCACATTTAAGAAGCTCATTTTAGCAGCATTTAGCATAACTGTTTGAAATACTGTTGTTGGAAACATGTAGATACAGAGTACCAGAGAGTTTACCTTCAGAGAGATGAATCACATCCTGAAATGTGGTGTGTTAACACTGGAGTCACAATGGAGTGCCACAGGAGAGAGTCTTAAAACTAAATCACTTTCATTTTATCACTTCCTGTCCCCTGGTCCTGATGTGTCTTGGCTGTTTAAATGTTTCTGTGCAGATGACTGAAATAAGGTCTGTGTTAAACTCTGGCTCAGGGCATGTTCAGGTTTATTTCTGAAACCCCCCAGTGAAGACCCAGTCCTGTTTCTTGAAGATGGTTGTGTCTAGACTGCAGAGGATGTCTGGGGCATTAAACGTTGTCAAGTTGACCATGAAAACCAATATCCTCTCCAGTCCACCTTTACACACTGGTTGTGTTTCTACAAGCTGTCACTAACTGTGTTAGAGGGAAGGTGTTTGTAGAAGAGCTCAGAGCTGAAACTAACAACTTACAACAAAGTACAAGTTGAAGTTTAGTGATGGCGATGGTGAAGTCATGTGATTGTGGTGTTGTTGGTTTATAGCACAACATTGGGGTTTGCTGCTGATGATTGTATTTATGCTTCAAACATCATAAAGTGGTGAAGTGCAGTAGTGAAGATGATCCTGCAGAACTAACATGGATCAGGATCAGAACCTGATGAGCTCTTTATAAATGGATACTGGTCCAGTTGTCCTGCAGCTCTTCTCCATAAAATAAATGTGGAGGGTCTGTCTAAGGAATAAAGTGTGAGCTGGTAAGCATGAGGGACAAGCTGAGCACCCAGGTAGTAAGACGTTATGTCAGGTTGTCCATCTCATTCTCATGTTCTCTCAGTCATGACCTCTGGGGTTTTCTTCAAATTTGCAACATTCTTATTAAAGAATTATGACTGATCTGTGAATTATTTATTATCGATAAAAACATTAAATACAGCTTATTAATGGATTATAACTGATATATGAATAATTTATTCACTATAAAAGCCATTGATCACAGCTTCTTAACCCCTTATAAAAGAAAATTTATCAGAAATAAATGGTCAGTCACTGTCACCTGTAATGTGTGTCATGTGTCCTGTTAAACTGCTTAGAGAATCATTTTAAACTGATTTTCATTAAGTATTTAAGAGTTACATTGTCTCACATTCACACATTATTTTGTAGATAAACTCCAAAGATCAAAGGCCTCTAACACTTTGGTTTCTGAACCAGATCCCTAAGCCAAATCTCCTCCTCTCTGTACCCCTGTGGTCAATTTCAGATCAATAACAGTTCAAACCAATAAAAGCTTCCAGTTTGGATAAATTATTTGGAAGCCATGATACAAAATTGCAAACCGCCCCTTAAGAAGTAATTATTTAGATAGTGGTGGCTAATGCCCCTCCCCCCATTTTTGGAACAGTCGGAAAGGTGCCTTTAGATGAGCCAGTGAACATCTGGAAATGAAATGAGAGCACAATTATGACGCTGTTTCCCCTGAAAGAATATCTAAAAATCAGACCCGCAATGTTTAGTGTGCTTCTGTTTGTGGACATGTTTGGGTGTGTATTGTTTGAGTATATGTGTGTGTGTGTGTCTGTGTGCATGTGAGATAGCTTTTCGGCTGAGTAGAAGTAATTCTCCTTGATTCGTTCCTAGTCACACATCCAAATGAGTTTGGATGAGAAACACAGCAGGGGTTACTGATGGCCTCCCCAAATCCAAGGCCCCATTTCTCTGCATGGAATTGCCACCCTCTCTGTTGAATGTGAAATAAATTCATTCACTGTAGATTTGGAAGTTGATATTCAACAAACACATGACTGTAAATTGGAGTCAAAACAAAGAAAAGGGCCTGCAGGGTAATTTTTAGATTGGTCATGCTGCAGTGTCTTCAGTGTCTCATCAATTCTGAATGAGTTTGCATCTGTGCTCACAGTAGTCCTCAAACTGGCTCTTCAGACCACAGACAGGGTTTCACTGTGACTTTGACTTTTTCTAAAACAGAGACTTTTATGTTGGGACATGTCTGGATAGTGTTAGACCAATATTTGAGAAATTCAACCCATGTGCATATAAACATGAAACATATAACAACTTAAAGCTGCATTAATCAATAATTTCATGTTGGATCACAATTTCACAATGGTTCAAGTGCCTGTATGTAATGTGAAATATTCCCTCAGTACTGAGCCCCAGCTTGAAGGTGTAAAATATTTCTTTGGTTCAGAGACCAAACTTTTTGTTGTACCAGTCTGAGATCATGTTTATGTCATCTGTAAAATTGGACATTTTAATATTTAAGAGTCTATGCGGACTGACTCACTGCTGGAGCTAGACTCTAGTGGTTTGTAGAGAAACTACAGGATTTTAGTTCTTCAATGTTGGATTCTTGTGCCAGCCCCAGATGTTGGAGCTTGGTCCAGAGATTTGGATGTTCTGGATGTTGGGGCGTCCTGACTCCAGATGAAGGTTAATGCGGCTCTCATTAATATAAATCTACAACAGATTGACAATGAATGTCATGTGAGTATTGGTCACTAAAAGATGTGTTGATATAAATGCCTGTTATAGATGGTAAGAACCTACATAGCTGAGTGAACCCAGGGCTGTTCTGCTCTAGCTATCCCTGCAGTTCCCTTCACCCCTGAAAACAAACATGTTCAGTTTCCCTCTGCAGAGTAAAAGCTGTTGGTGCTGTTGCACTAACAGAGCAGTGACAGGCAGTAAACAGCAGAGGAGCGAGGTGCAGGTGGACACTTTAAAGAGAGTCAGTGTTGTGGCTCTGTGACCTGCCCTTTGCCCATCTTCTGCTTCCCAGAGAGCTCTGGTGTCCAGACTGCTGGGAAAATTCAGGTTCAGGTATAAGATGAAACACTGCTGCTGTGCTGACAGAACCTGAGTCAGGATACACACTGAACTAAACATAGAGAAAGATGTCACAATAGAATGTTATTGGTAGAAATAACATTTTTATTAAAGGTTATCAATTTCAGCTGTTGGTTGCTGGTATTTGAGACCCTGAAGTGACTTTTTTTCCTTAGCTACTTTCTGTGGGAGCATGGAAACCTCTTCCTGACATTGGATGGTCAGGTCATTTGTTTCATTCAAAGCATTTCAAACTCTTTTTTTACTACACAGCTTTTTTCCTCAGCTGTTGTCAGAGAGGACAGAGCAGGGTGACTGCAGGGTTACTGGTACCACATCCGGTCAGGATCTGCAGGGTGACTGGTACCACATCCGGTCAGGAGCCAGCTAGTGTAGAAGAGCCACTACTGTTTCAGAGATAATCATCATATCAGATAAAAGGAAAACTGACAAATCTTGAGTCTTAGAGGTAACATATGAGATTATACAGGAGGTCTGTACAGGGCATATAGAGACACGTTGCTCCTGTAAAAAACAACCTTATAGGTCCATATATCCATGTAATGTGGAAGTCAAGGTGTCCTCAACCACATTTTTAATATGTTTACCAAGGCTACTACAAACCTAACATAGAGCTTTGGTGTCCAAACCGTGTGTTTATTACTGTTATCTGAAAATGGGACAAACAACCTTTGGTAATGTATGTACTATGGTCAGTGCTGCCTGCACAGCTGCCTGTGTGTGTGTGTGTGTGTGTGTGTGTGTGTGTGTGTGTGTGTGTGTGTGTGTATGTATGTGTGTGTGTGTGTGTGTACAACCCCTACTTTAACTTCACTCCAGCATCCAACTCAATGGTGCATGGCAACAAGTTGTCCAACTATTGTGGAGCAACTTGTGCAGGTGCCTCAGAGATCAGAGAGGGTCAAGGGTCTGAAGCAGAAAGGTGAGAGGGGTCACATAGTCTGTCTCTAAATGGTCTGCTCTCCCCTCAGCTCCCCTCAGCTCCCTCCCCTGCCACCTGTCCTGCCTGTGGGAGGTTTGCACAGCATCCTGGTCAGGGTCAGGGGGAATGGTCAGCAACTCTGTGGCCACTTTTCAGGTTGGTGGGGGGCTATGTGTGGAATGTTTAGACTGTGTGAATGTGTGTGTGTGTTTCTTACAGAAAGCAAGACCAAAGCTAGCACCTTATTACTGTTCCTGCTTTATGCACCTGTATTTCTGCAGTCTCTGTGTGTGTGTAGCATGGATGAATTAGTGAAGGGGTCTACTGTACAGGCCTAGGGGCCTGAGAGGTCAGGGGCCTGATTCACAGCTTCTGTTTGAAGTGACTCTTGTTAGTGTGTCAACCAAACAACTATAGAGAGGTCTGATAGGAGAACAAAGAGACTTGACTACAGAGATCAACAACAATGACACTGTTTCGTTCACTTAAGACAAAATGAACACAACCTGTCATGGTGTTGCTGGGTGTTGTCTCTCTTTTAGTTTGGGTGTCTTTCCCCTGTGTAGGAGTGGAGTGGTACCTTTCACATATCTATGCACCGGGGCATGCTGACTCACAATATGTTGATGGTGTGTTTGTTGTGGTGTTGAAGGATGTGTACATCTGTGTATCTGACATATGAACAGATTAAGGGTGTATTTTGTTGCAGACAGTAGGTTTCTCCTCTACTTATTTCGTTCTCACACACACACACACACACACACACACACACACACACACACACACACACACACACACACACACACACACACACACACACACAGTCTATATGGACACATGCATTGCTATGGCAGGAATGTGTGTTTACTCTGCACTGCAGACCACACCATCGCAACACCAGATGGACACCTGGCCTCTGGCTTGTCTTAAATTAGAGACCCCTCTCCCTGAATCCCTCTCCCTACCCCCTTCTCCCCCCAAAAGAAGATAAAGTTGTGTTGTCTTGTTTCTTGTGTCCCTCTCCTATCTTGTCTGTTATAATTCACTCATTGATGTTATTTATGTGGTCTGCAGGTGTCATTTTAATGAATGTGAATGTGAATTAAAAGATTTTAGGTTGTTGGCATGAACACAGTAGCTGGATGTATCTGCACCATGTTTATCTACACATCTCTTTGTTGTAGTACGCACCTGTCAACAGGAGCAATTTCCTGGCCCGTAGAGCATCTTTCTTTTTTTTGTGCCCACATTCAAATGTGGCAATCTGAGAAGTGAGAGTGAGCCTGGACATTATTAAACTGCATCAATGAGGAGAGTCTCATCAAGATGTCATGTCAACTGTTTGCAAGGGTTTGTATAATAGGATCAAACATAAAGTAATGAATATAATTGTGAGAGTGTAATTGTAGAATACGATGAAGTGAATTACATGGAAGTCTCAGAGTGAAAGATTAGTTTGTGTGGGATTCATTTTCAGGTGGCATTCAGCAACATGTGTCAAATTACTGATGAAAATGTATATGTACAGAGAAAAATGTCTGCAGACATATCTCTCTAATACTTGCGCACTACCAGCTCTGTGCCACTCGACTCAAGTCGCCTCTCACTCAGTTGCCCTGCTGAAGCACAACCAAACGCTGTAGCCTGTTACGTCTCTGTTAGAGACAGTTCTGTAGTTTTAATATGGCAACCCATAACCCCATTGAATTTTAATGTATTTTGCCTCATGTGATGCATTTGTTTATGGAGTGGAGATAATTATGAATATCTGGCACATAATTATTTCACTATATGCAGAGTATTCAGAAGCCAAATTGATTATTGAAAAACAGTTTTTTCCTTGCTGTGGTTTGTTAATATATGTTCTGTCATCAATGCTGTATTTGCCTCTGCAGATTAGCTGCTGTATTGCACCCCCACCAGAGTCCCTGAAACTTTAGCATCAGTGTGTATCAGGACCATGTCCCTACAACAGGCAGAGAACAGAACTAAAGCAGAACAGTGGCTACACTTATTGCTCAGGTGGAAAAGCCTGATCAATATTTAATAATGAGGTAAAAAGTCTTGTTCGATAATATAGTTTCACTCCTTCATATCTACAGTAATTACAAATCTAATGTTGCTGTTTTAATAACCTTAATAAGCACTACTCCACACAAGCTCATTGCATTTGCAGGATGTAACATCACAATAGGCCAAACAAGAGACAGGGACGACTCCAGACTTAGCTCCAACAGAAACAGGACAGACAGCAGAGGTCACAGCTACAGACCTGGGCAGATAATGTTAGAGGACTGTGTTTCATCGATAAGTGATCAATATATCATACAGTTCTTTTATATGCTAAAAAAAAGCTAAAACTTAACTAAAGCTAAACTTAAACTTAACTAAAGCTAAAACTTAACTATCAGCAAGAGCTGTAGCAAATACTACATTATACATTATCTTAGAACATAGAAAGTGAAGCTGCATTGAAATGTCTTCCTACATGTTACTGTAGCTGTAGTCTAAAGATGACAGCAGGGCTTTATAAAGTCAGAAGTAGGTATACTGTGAGAGCAGAGTCACAGTGAGAGAGATGCTATTTGTTTTCTAGCTTTTTCAGTGGAAGTGGGGGCTGTTCTTGAATGGCAGCAGGGAGAAGAAGCTGGTTTCTTCCTTGCCAACACCCTGAATGTGTTACAGGCCAACAGCCAGCAGGTTTAAGAGGATCCAGCAACAGCTTGTTTTGAGGTGCTGTCAGATGCTTGGGGAAAGTTTCTGCTTGATATGTATGAGGACAGTTATAGGTTGGCTTAGACAGCACTGGTTGGTCGTTGCTGCTGACACTGACAAGGAGACTAAATATGTATGTGTGGATGCAGTGCATGGTTTCATGGCTGTTAGTGACTGCTACAAAAACTTGACCAATATGAGACATACATTCAGTGAATCACAATGTGTCATATTGTTCACTTACAGTCTGTCACATGTGAGCACTCTCCATCTAAAAGCAAAGCAATGAAGAGTGCCAGTGTGTGTAAGAGGGACTTGTACGTCTGGGTGGGGTCCAGCTTCAGGACCCCTGTCCAAGTCCAGGAGACTTAGACAATGTATTCAACCACCAGTTCACCTAGCAAGCGTGTCTCTGGACTGTGGGAGGAAACTGGAGAACCTGGAGGGAACCCATGCATGCACTACAGATGCACTGTGACGTGACAGCTGACAGTGCTAAACACTACCCCACTGTGCTACCCCCTTCCTGTGAAGCCTAAAAATATTTTTGATGATCACTATGTGGTGGGTGTGGTTACATAAATTTATTTGATCAATTGTGATTGAGGGTGACTAGCTAACTCTGCTCATCATATAGATTTGTATTGTGTTGTGTTGTTTGTGTATTGTAGCTGGTGAAAAAGGTGTCTGATGTTACATTACATACATCCAATCACATGTTGAAAACTTGATTGTCATAGACTTGTCATATACCTGAACCTAAAAACACTCTGGCTTTCATTTTACATGTAATATTCTGAATGCTTTTATCTGGGGAAAGCAGTTTGCCCCCTTTCAAGATTCATGTTTGTAACTAAATTGAGTGGTTACCTCAGTATTCAGTAAACAGGTGTTGAAAGAAAATCTTAACTCTCAGCATATTCCAGTTAACTCTCCTCAACATAATGAATGTGAGGAGTATTCATCACACTATTTACAGATGACATTATAATATATTTTATAAAAAGAGAAAACTAAGTAAGACCTTGTGTGTTAACCTACTATAACTCTCAAACTGACTAGTTTTAATACAGGTATGTTAAATATATAATACATAATAATATTCTAAATATTAAGTAACTGAGTTTGAGTTATTAAACTTTTCCATAAGCATCAACTGCAGCGTAATATTATACAGAATTTGTCTTACAAAATGTATTTGCTGTTGCAGTTGTTTAGAAATTTGATTTTAGGCTGCACAGGAACTGAATAAATTTTTAGGGAGACCTTTATGAAAGGTATCTTAAGAAAAATGAGCAGATGGTGATGATGGACACACAGCTGATGCACTCTCTATAACTGAGCACCATGCTGCTTCATATCTTTCTTACAAATCAATATAAACTGTTCTGAAGCAAAGCTAACAAGTTAAGTACACAATAACTTCTTTTCTCTTTTGGTCACCCAGTATAAGCCCAATACCTACTAAGTATCAACTCAGTATCAGCCCAATGTCAGCCCAATACCTTCCCAGTATCAACCCAGTATCAATCCAATATCTGCCTAGTATCAGCCCTATATGAGCCCAATATCTGCCCACTATCAACTCTACATCAGCTCAGTATATAAGCCCAGTATCAGTGCTTTATTCAGAATATCTCTTATTGTTGTAGGTAGAAGATTTAACCCATCAAACTGTCAATTATTTAGCAACAGTAATAGTTTAATAAAATACAGTTGTGTGAACTGCTAACAGTAGTTCAGTTCTACTATCAGATGTTTGTCTCAGTGACTCGACCTGTTTAAATACACACTGTGCCACAGCTACAAAGACAGAAAGATAACTGATTAACACTCCTCATAAATAACTTATTAATTTGCTTTCAGGCAAATTTCAATACCTCAACAAAGTATCTCTCAAATATTCATAAGCCAGTGTAAGTGGGCAATTTGTGCCTGACTAACAAGAGCATTTCCTCTAATTACACAAGTTGAAATGGGATTAGACAGTTTTTATTTTTTAAAGGCCAATGACTGGCAGAAGCACCAGCATCAGACACTCAGTGCTGACAGGGAATGGAAGCCACCATTACATGCTGCACTAATAAAAGTGTGTCGTTTAATTAAGGTTAACGCTTCCTCTCATAATAAAGCAATGCGTTTGAAGAGCGTGGCTGACGTATCAAGAGATTTGTACTTACACCCCTGCATGTAATTAATAAGACAACAATATCACACAGTACACACACAAAGCTGGCAATAAACAATATGGAAATAGGATTCCCTGATGACCTCAGAGGGTTTGAGCATTCACATGCACTTGTGCAAAATTTGGGCAGTGTTTATAAATACAGAGAGCGACTCCTTGTGAAAGTGACTCAAGTCCCCTGTTGATGGTTAAACATTTGTTTCAGTCCCCCACCAGTGGATCAGAGACAGGGCACTGTCACCCCCCCAACAAGCGAGACAGAAGGTTATTGCTGATATGGTGAAGCTTTGAGGGCCATTATCAGACAGCACAAACAATTAAGAATGTCAATAATGAGAAAATAAGAGGGGTCTTTTGTGGGCAGCCTTTTGTGGTAGAGGCCCCTCTGGTATGAAAAGACCTAGACACACTGTTGAACCTCCCCCTCACTGGTGTGCCGATGTAGTCATTAGCTAGTGATAAGCCCAAGGAGGAGGCTGTTTGAGATAGAGTGCAGGATCCAATTTGGGAGGAAAAATTAAGTGGAGGCAGACGTGTACGCTGTAAACCTGTGTCGCTCTTACATTAAGACAGATTGCTACTCAAGATCAAAATGTATTAAATATATTATTTTAGTGTAGCTCTGGAACCTCATGACTGTGACAGATAAAAATCCAGTCTACTGTCATCATCAGGCCTTTTTCCCACTGTCCTCCTCTCCTGCCATGATTGACACCTGCTTCCGCCAGGCCTTGGAGAGCAGCCAGCCGTTCTCTTGTGTTCTGGCTCTGCATGGTCGATCACTGGGGTCCCGGCCTCGGACCCTGGCTGCTGGGGCCCGGACGGGGAATTGGTTGGCCTCCAACAACACGTTTAGGAAGTAGAGCTGGCTGGTAATTGTCCTGTGCCAGCGGGGAAGGTGGCGGGACTCAGGGACAAGACAAAGGGAGGAGAGGATGAGTGTGAGGGATGAGGCCTCTGAGCCTTTCATGGGAGAGGAGCTGTCTAGACATCAATGCCTCACAGGAGAGCCTGAGCCTCTTTTAATATGACTTTGAGAAACTCTTGTTTCCCCTTTCAGGATGGGAATGGAGAGCTGCTCTGTGCTGTGGGGGGAGGTGGGAAGGTCAGATTCAATGATCCAAGGCAGAACTAGAGCTTGACCTGGCTAATGCGACTTGATGTCAGCAATCTCATGACAACAGTATGTACCAGGGTTTACAAGATCTTCTCCTGTCACTATCCCAGCACTATTATTTATCCTGGACACAGATCTGACTGATGCAAAGGTGCTAAACTCAGCTCTGTGGTACTGGTACCATGGGACTGGTACCATGTGTGAAATAACAATAAAATTTGAGTTGTTATCTAAAATAAAAATGTATTCTACTGTCTGTTTTCAATTTTGAACATGTAGGTCTATAGGAGGAAGCGAGAGAACATAAAAATTCCACACTGTGCATATGTGTGTGTGTGTGTGTGTGTGTGTACAGAGCAGGTAGGGGGTAGTGAGAGAGGGTAATGGGTCAGGGTTCTATTTTGAACAAGTACTTGCTGGTTCTTTAATAAACCTTTGACCCCCTTCACAGGGTCATATATCCACAAACAACTGTGACACCCTGCCACCCACAGTCACAGTGACTAGCTACTGAGCTGCTCCAAAGACACTGCACTGTACACATTTACCCTTCACACACACCTGTCGTTTCATTTGTGCTTTACACTGCTGCTGATGCACAGGTATGTTTCTGTTGTGACATCATAGTGTCACTATCACTTTACTCCACATGCTCGTGAGATGAAGAAGTTTATATGAAGCACGTCTGTGACATGTTGACGGTGACAGATAAATATGATGAGCTCAGCAGCAATGGTTGAGAGGTGACTCATTAAATCTACAATGTTAGAGAGACTCGGTTTAGCGTTGTTGACTGTTCAGCTGTGGAGTTGGTTCCTCTGGCGTACAAACAATCTGCTGGAGATTCAAATCTCTTGTATCTGACTTCCTGTTTAGCATCTCGTTCAGACACATAGGGACCAGCTGATCCAGAGGAGAGCATGTCATTGCTCACACAGGGGAAGCAGTCCACTCAACTGCACACCTGAAGCTATCCTGTCCTGACTGTTGCTGGATGCTGCCTCATCAGACACTAATTTTATGATTAGATTGTGAATCTTTAGATTAGTGATAATATTATTATTGAGCATTTTAATCTTGCATTGTCCTGTTGCCCCTCTCAGTTTCTGTTACTTAATTTGATTCATTTGATTCTCATTCTCTTTTTTTGAACTGGATATTTTTGTTGTTCCCTTGTCACCTTGTTTTTCCTCTATGAGACATTATGACGTACATTTACAGATCACAGTAGGTCTTTGTTATATCTGTGAAGCACTCAGAGCATGTCGATCAGTTTTACAGTTGAACACATCTGAATTAAGAACATTTATGTCAGTGTTTGCTTGGTTTCCTGTCTGTGCTGATCTGTTGTTGTAGCAGCTTTGAACAAGATTGTATCTGATTGAACAATATATTGAACTTTTCCTGTCTAGTGCAGCTTCATCTGACAACTGACTGACACTTAGACTGACTAATGACTGACAACTGTGTACCAGAGTTTTCTTCCTGTGATGACTGAGACATTTTCAAAATGATATATCATTTATTGTTAATAATAATTTTGAATCTATAGCTATATTTATATCTATAATATGTTGAGATGTTTAATTTCTTAAGCTTTTTTTTTTTTTTTTTTAAATCTTAACTTGTATTATTTCCCCTCTCAAAACTAAATTAAATGTAGATCCTGATTTTTCTTTTTATTACCCACTTGTGATCATTTGCCCTGTTTTTGGATCTCTGTTGACCTCATGTGTGCTACTGCGTGTGTTGATGCTGTTAGGGTGGGAGGAGGGGTGTGAGGAGGGTGTGACCAGACGCAGATGGGGTGTTCCTCCTTATTTAAATGTGAAAGTATTCTTTAGGTCTTTAGGTAGCCTATCTCCCCCGGCACAGTGTGTTTTCAATCTGTCCTGCTTGGCTCTATGACCCCTCTAAAGCAGACTGGGGTCAGGGGTTCAGCCCGGGACAACACCCCCCATCAGTCCTGGTGTCACTCAGATGTCCCCTCAGCCACCAGGGCAACAGCACCCTTAACAATAATCTAATTAGATATCAATGAGCTTCATAGCCCTGGATGTAATTGGCTTTTTATTTGTGGGTGGGATGGGGAGTAAGTGGGGGGCTGTGGGCGTACAGCTGGTGGCAGTAAACGAGACAGGATACATCCTCATAAATGTTTAGTATGTGCTGCAGATACACAAATGGTACATACACATACACACATTCACAAACGCGAAGAGTGTTTATTTCCTCTGATCTGCTTGTGTTTATTTACTTAAATCTCACAGTACAAATAAATAAATAACTTCACTTCATCAAATGAGCAACTCATGTGGTGTCATTTAAGCTTTTCACATATTTGATGCTGTTGTAGTTGAAGGTGGAGTTTGGGTGCAGGTGGGTGGGTGGGGGGCGGGTTGGGTAGCTTGTAGAGAAATGATATTCAAAAAACAATAAATGTGTAATGGTAACACATGAACTGATGTGTTATTCATACAGCAGTGGGTGATTTGTTGACTTCTCAGCCACTGAGCTTCAGGCTGAAGCTTGTTACTGAAGGAGTAATGACCCCTGCTCTCTCTTTCTGTAGAGCAGGGAAATAGTTTTGATGACTTGCCCTAGTAGACATTTATGTGCTTCTCAACAATAAAGGAACTATCTTAACCCTCCTGTCATGCAAAACCGTTCTTGGCTGCTTCACAGCAGCTGAGCAGCAAATAGACCACTGTACAGAGGAGGCATGTCCCAGGAGGGGGAGTGAGATTTGAAGTTACAGTGGTCCTGATGTTATTGCTTTCCATGACGGTACTTTAGACTGAACACAATCAGTATGTGTAACACAGTGGGGTCCGGACATGTAGACCTTGGAGCCCTGAAATCCTTTGTGTTTCAAACATAATAATAACTGCTGCCAAACACCCACATGAGGACATGTGATTTGTCTCTGTATTATACAGAAACAACCCCTGCTTGACTATGAAATGCTGCCCAGTGTATTATGTATGTATGCTTTAAATGTGATGCACTTAACTCTGTTTTATCAGATAAATCAGTCAAATCATGCAACATCAACTGCAGTTTGGTCACATGTGCTTATATGAATAGAAGTTAATTAATAAGTTTTACCTCCACAGCACTGTGTGTGAGTGTGTATATGTGTGTGGACACATATGAGATGCAGTGTTGTGATTATGGTTGTGGTGGTGATGAGGGTGGTGGGGACCTCTCTTGTTGTCCACTTCCTCCTTGCTCTCATCTCTTCACCCTGCTCCTTGGAGCCCACAGTGTCTCTCCTGAGCTGGCCACGCCAGTTGCAGCACCGATGTGCTACATTAGCTCAACGCTGAGGAACAGGGGTGCCCTAATGAGACACGAGAGTGGGCTCTGCAGCTCATTCATCATCCTGCTCCTTCCAATCCCAACGCCCTTTTATCAGGCCCTCATTGGGCCCCGTGTCATCTCCTCTGGCATTAATCAGCTGTCTGATGAGGCGGGGGCCCCGATAATGCCTTATTAGAATCATTACAGGCCAATGAAAAGGCCAAGGATTACACTCCCACCAGTGCCCTCACCCCACCCCCCAATACAGAGATGGAGACAGAGGGAGAGCCTCCTGGAATCAACATCTAACCATGAGGTGGAAGGAAGCGCTTTTTTTTGGCTTGTTTACCCTCTTCGACCTCATAGCGTTCTCTTTGTGATGGATATATTGTGTTTGATGGCTGAAGGCTCATTGTCTGCAGAAGATGGTGGGAGAGCCTCTGTAAATCTGAATCTAGGCTCATACAATACGCGTGAACTGAGCCAGGTTTCCCTGAAAACATGTCAGCAAGGAAATGACCTGTGTGTGTCTGTTGGCTCACAGTGGGATGAGGATGGTTTTTGAGGAAACCTGTGATACCACAGCCTCAGTTTCACCTAAATGCCCTGAGTTGGACTTCCCATCAGTCTTTTAGCTTTCTACCATAACTCATTAATTATCCCTGCTGGTATCTCCACAGTGATCAATGATTATGAATTTCATAACTGAGCGAGCTGCAGAACGTCAAGCTCTGCTGTAGTAACTCCTCAGTATGGATCATAATCATAATTATGAGATATGCTTTCACTTCCCTTTCTGATTATCTGTCTACATGCTCGAGCAGGCTGGCATTAGAGGTAGCAAAACATCCATCATGTGCACACAGTCAGATTAGCAAGGCTTGCTTGGTGATAGATAGCCACTGAAGGAGTAATGATTAGCTCCTTTAGTATCCATGGAGTCAGGCCTGCTGGTGTCACACACTGCCCTCCACCAGCCATGCAAAGTGGAGCAGATGAGGGCCCATTTGTATTCATTAGAGCATGTAGTGAGCTCGTAAAAAGGTACTCCTCTTTCTATCCTCAGTGTCTGCTCCCATCTCTCTCTGTCTGTCTCACACAAAATGTGCACAGCCTCAGCAAGAAAGAAATCAATTCTGAATCAAAACATTTGTACAAGGTGACACAGAACAGGGAGCGACAAAACATCCCCAATTGAGGTGCAGTCGCTGTCCTTCAGTGGTGAGATGCAGCCTATAGATGTACACCTGCAGGGGCTGTGAGAGGTGTACTCGTCCTACTAGCTGATAGCACCTGCTCACAGCAGGAGGAAGGCCATGGCTGGACCACTGAACTCTTCTTTGACCCAACAGTGACTGGGCTGCTACATCCTGAAAACTAAAAGTGCTCAAGGAACTCAGAGAAACACTTTACATATGATGAGGTCATACAAATATCCCATTGGCTACTGAACCAACTTAAAGTGAAGTCAAGTGACTTCAAGTAACCATTAGGATGAGGTTCCTGGGAGAGCCTTTGGCTCCCTCCTGCAGCAGCTGCAAATCACCACAGTGAACTGTTCTTCAGAACAAAGCTTCTGAAGGGACATTTATGTGAGTCCTTGAGCACCTTGGAGGAAATCTGGGTTTTACTATGGTCCCCTAGTAACCCCGTTTACTTATTTACAATAATGTGACCAGTATTCTAGTGAGTGCAATGTTTTCCTTCCACTGTGAAAGGACAACAAAAATAAAACAATAAACTATGACATGGTTAGGGATGCTTAAAGATCAATTTATTTAAATCTATATCTGTGTCATTCATATATGTGCACATGGGCCTATTTGGTATCACATAAAATTAATTATCTATGAAATTACCTACCTATCACCTCTACACATGCATATATGCATATGATAGTCACAGTTTCGATAAAAGAGTCAGGTTGTGTTCACATGTGTTCACAAGTCTGACACACAGTGAACAAGGTCTTCTGCAACTGCTGATGTAATTAATAAAGCCTAAATACCTTTTACTGTAAATGTAGTGAACAGTGGTGCAGAACAAGCAGATTGAGTTTTTTGATGTGAAAAAGCAATCTCATTTAAAACTGTAAAACAAACAGGAACCTTTGCCTCTGCAAGATCAGCTCAGAGGAGCACACTTGTTGATGAAGAATCAAGAACAATTTTACCTAAAAACAAAGCTTTAAACCAGTTCCAGACTTCTTTGTGTCAGAATGATGGAGCCACTGAGCTCCTCAACCTTCAATGAGCCATGACACAATCCAGTCTCTGAGCTCTGTAGCAGCTCCTTCCTCCTCATGGTCTCTCCTCTGATCTGCATCATCAGCTGTGAAAGCTTAATATATACAGGTGTGTCTCTGTCCACATCAGGTCCAATCAGCTGAGTTCACCATAGCTGGATTTTAGGTGTGTCTGTCCACATCAGGTCCAATCAGCTGACTTCTCCACAGCTAGACTTGTCCAGGTGTAGAAACATCCAGAGAGATGGAGGAACCTGACCTGAACTTTGGAGTCACAGTAAAGTGTCTGAATACTTCGGCCAATGTGTGTCTGTCTGATTTTTTGATTATTGTTGGTGTTAAATTACACTCACCAGGTATCAGTATTTAGCCTGATCAAAGTGTGATCACTCATTTGATGACTATAGCAGCCTGAAGGGTATGTGAGTCACATGACATAGCTTCTTCTCTTATCATATAAGTGCAGGTTCAGAGTATTAGACATGTGCTTGTTGATCGACTCAAAGCTGTGACCTGGTCTCTGTCGGACACTGCTGATGAACACTTCCCACCCAGCCTTTAGGTTTCAGAGGACTGAAGGAACTGGCGTGGGTTTGAATGCTACTGTCTGACATCTGTTCAATGTTGTTTCTTTCAGACAGCTGACAGCATGTGACTGTAACTATGTCTGTTCAGCTTCAACTGGGAGAAAATAAACGCAGCCTGGGGTTATTGTCGCAGCCTGCCTGCCACTGCCAGCCCAAGTATTAACATACTGATGATACTGTCATTGTAAATCAGCCTGGGTGCAGTGTGTCAGATAAGTGGTGCACAGCTACATGAAGATGGAAGGCTGTAATGAATCAACAGAAGCACAGAGGCCTCTTTAAATAAATACTCATGGTGCAGATAAGAGAAGATCAGAGGAGCAGCTAACTGAACAGCTGTCTCACATACATATATTATATTGGCAGTGGCATTATAATGTAATAAATTGTCATGACAGTCACAGCTATTATTCTATTGCCCCCCTGTCTTGTTGTTGAATGGGGGTGTCTAATTGTGACCCTGTCATAAACTGGGGTCATCATGCGTACTTAGCGTCACGTCACCTGCACAGAAGGCGGCTTGCTGATGGAATCAGCCTCCTGACACAGCTGATCTTAGTAGGCTGATTAATGGGAAACAGAGGATGTGGTGTCGCCTGCCTGCAGACAGCAACAGGCGTCTGCTGCTGTCTGGATGGAGGGAGGAGGTCACAGAGCCCCAGTGTGACTGTCTGGTGTGTCAACCTCCTGTATCCCCCACCTGCCTGATAAGGCGGGTAGGTGTCTCCTCCAGATGTGTGGCACCACAGGTTCAGCCCTTTATGGTTTCTTCACAGACAAACCCTAGCTTTTTAGCAATGAACACAGAGTGCAGGTGGTGATATCACTAGTATTACTATCATTTGTTTGTTGATATTTGGTCATAAACCAGGTAAGTTTCTGAACTGATGATGATCCAGATAAAAACTTGGAGGGTCATAAGATTTGTTCTCTGGAAACCTGAATGCCTGACATGAGACCGACACACACAGTCTTTTCATTTACATGATGAGGAGCCCTGTGTGTTTGGCCTATTTTAAGGTACAGTAAACACTGAGAAAAGCATCATGACTTGTTGAGTTTTTTACATCCACTGACTGCAGGCAGAAAGAGACACTGTGTGAGCCACTGATGTGCTTTTAATAGTTTCTGGACATAGCGGAGCACAGTTGTTGACTAGATTGGACAAGGCCAATCAGAAGCTTGAATTTTCTGTGTTCTGTGTTGAATTTTCCTCCCATGGAAGTTCAGTGCTGGTAGAATCAATGCCATGCTCAGAGACACTTTGGCACCAACGTTCTTCCATTGCGGTGAGTGTAGATGCAACTGAGCGTTGTCCTCTGCTCTGCAGGAGCCTGTTAGTCCTGACCTTTTGAGAAGAGCACTGGAAGGTCTTTGTTTAATTAGGCGTGTCAATTTTGGCTGCTGCTTTGCAATAATCCATTTCAAAGTAGTGTGTACTCCACGGCCCATCCTCATAAAGTTTTAGAGTTTCATATTCTACTGCTTTATGGCCTCTCTCTGCCTGCAGAGTGTCAAGGTGGCTGATAGAGGGAATTAGTCATGACCTTTAAGGAAGAGGAGTGGAAGGCCTGTCATTAGCAAGGTACCAGGAAGACATTACCCCGCCTCAGTGACCTACAGAGATACTGTTCTGATAAGGGATGAAGGATCACTGCTCTGTCTCTTGAGGCCCCAGCAGGAAAAGGCGGTCTCTGACCTGCTGTATTTTTCTCAGTTCATGATTTTCACCTCAGTATTTCACCAGGATTGCTTAGGGTGCAGACTTTTACGTCCTCATCAAGCAGCTCTAAGTATATTTGTTAAAGCCAGTGTATCTCACATTACAAAGTTAGTGTCTTATTACAGCATTGTTCTTGCTCAACAGCTCTTTATAAATCTGCACTCTTCAAAACAAAAGCATTTCAGCCACAGAAACATGTTGATGATGTAACAGGATTTTAAGTTAAGTTGTAGTTTATTTACAAATTAGTGTGATTCTGTTATGTGATGAGGTCACTTTCCATTCGGTCATATTATTTGCTTGTTTTATGGATTTCTGTTTTGAAGAAAGGAATGGCAGACATGTTCAGAATACAATCCACATGCATTCTTAACGAAGCATCATAGATGCAATGCCATACGTTAATATGTTTTGCAGTAGATATGTTAAAGACATTAATAATAACTTTAAAAAGTTAAAAAATAGATGTTTCACAAGTTAATTAAAATATTTTATTGATGTAACTCTGTACAATGTAATATGTGAGTTAGAAGACAGACACTGGTTGTTTTTGTATTTTTTATTCTCAGTTTTCACCTGCTTGCCAGTGAAGGACTGTTATAGTAAACATTAATCTTACTGCAACTCAGCGCCTTCATTGGCTGTGGTTTAACTTGGTGTTTGGTCAGAGGTGGTACATACACCCTGCACAAGAACACTACAAGGATTTTTATGTTGACATTGTGTGATGCGACAGAAGGTTTCTCAACATTTTAGCTGCAGCACTTTTAAAACTCTGTAAGTGATACATGAACAGTATTTAGGATTCCAGGTCCAGAAACTGTCCAGAGATGGTAGAGGGTTGAGGATGTAAACAGGAGGTTTCCAGATTAGGCAATAATTTAATAATCTAAAAAAAAGAGAGATGGTTCTACAGAAAGAACTAGAGGATAACTGCCTGCCAGTGATCTGTGGATCACAGTTATACCTGCTGTAATCTGCATACCAGGCTTGGTCATAGAAATGATCACTTAGATGAACAGGTTGAGAGTGTGTGAAATAATCTGAGGAAAACATTCATTATATTTTCTAAAATGTGAAAATATTTAAAACATTTTTCATCAGGCATGAATTAGCCTCTGTGCATGGAAGCTGAACTTATTATGATTTATTATTTATTCTCATTATTGTGAACTTTTAAATAGTTAGTGTTCAGACAAATGTCAACCCCCAGGGCTGGACTTAAACCTACCTTCACAGCAGAAATAAAGGTGTTTACAGCCTGGTACAAAAACAGTTTTAGTTTCTGTAGCTAATTTCCTCCTATATAACAACTTTTTATATAACTCACCTGTTTATATTTTATTAATGTTATTAAGAATTTGGGGTGTGGCCTCTTTGAGTGACAGGTGGGTGCTTGTCACAAGCTCTACCCTTGCTTTACCTCAGCAGACATTCAGAGTTTCGGTGGGATGGATTAGGATTAGGTGCACTCCACTGTATTCAGGCTGTTGTAGAAATACCTCTTGTCATTTTCATTTCAACAAATATGAGAACTTTGACCTAATGACATGACAATGACATTAAAACAGTGTTTTCCAAATCAAATAACTGTGTCCTATCATAGAAACGCCTTTAAAGTATTTCTCTGCTGTATGGACAGCAGCAGTAAACAATGACCTGTGTACAGTACAGTGCTCCTGCTCTTTATGGTATGTTTTTTGGGTGTTGCTGAACTACGGGAATAAGCTGCAGTCTCAAATAACACGTTGGTTCAGCATCGACAGATGTGTATGATGCATCAAGGAAGTGATGCAAGACAACCAGGCCAACATGGAGAATGGTGGGGAGGGGCTGCGATGGGAGGGGTGGGGGTGCTGTAATCATACCATCCAATGGCTTCCTGTGACTGCCTCCTCTCTGAGTGGCTGCTGTGCTGTGAGCAGCCAGGCGACTGTGCCTTATTCATTCCCAGGGAGGAGACAGACACCCACCGTCTGCCTCTTCTCTATGTCTGAATGCTCTGATGCCCGTCCTCTCCCCCACCTCAATCCTGATGATGCTTCCTGAGGATAATTAGTCATTAATCAGGTGAGAGAAAGATGGGAGAGACATAGTGTGCTCAAAAGTCTGTTGTCTCTGCACCTGAGGAGCTTTTGTTCCCTGCCTCTGCTCATTACAGTTCAGGAGTTGTTATGTAATGGGATGTGATTTGATCCCGCCACAAACCTTCTTTCTTAACATGACTCTGTCAGGAATGATCTCTCCAAGCCCCTGTCATCAGAAATCTGTTTGATGACCAAAGCTTGTTGGTGGAAGTATAGGAGCTAAAATGAAGTCTCTGCTCTCTGTGGTGTTTATAGAAACTTCAATAAACTCATATGTGCAGTTTCTTCAATACAACTTAGTTGCTGCTTCACAGTCATACCACACCACCACAGATTTAAAGTAGGAAAACCATCAGGGACAATGTGGACCTAGAATATTTATTATTATATGACATTTTATCTCTATCATCTATATATAACAGTAATATCTATTCCAGTGACTGTAGTGGTAGAGACAGTGATGACTATGCACCTACTTCGACCTTTATAGATGTGTAATACAAGGCAGGTAAGTGAAAATACTCATTCACCCCATATTGTATAAAATCTTCTTTGATTATAAAACAGGCCTTGGTTCTATATTAACTGAGCCTTAAAACCAGGCATCAGAACCAATGTGGCAGGGTTGGCTTTTAAACTTTGAATACTTTTTTTTCCTGCTGATTTATTGTTTGCTTTGTTTTGTGAGTTGAAAACTTGGCCTAAAAACTGTCTGTTTCTGTGTCTGTGTGTGTGGACTGCAAACATGCTCTCTCACATTGAAGGGATGATGCGCACTGATATATATTTTTATGGATCACAACTTCAAATAGAAAATAAAACACAGAAATTTTACTGAAAGAGTAAACTATGGGACCTTTTTTTTGATGCTTTAAAGCATTCATACCTGTATAAGTATTAGTCCCAAATGTATTTCAAAATTTCCCAAAATTTCCCAAATTTCAATGATATTAATGATATTAATTCCAGTAAAAAAGGCATAGCATTAATGTATGTAATCATTCAATAGATCTATATTTCTGTATGTTTTCATTATTTGAAATTTATTGAAAAAAAAAAAACTGCTTTGTTGCTACAACATTCATAAGCCCTGGCTGCAATTTCTATGGAGAAGAAGCCAGTCAAGGGTGTAAATCAGTCAGGAAGCAAACTGAGAAAGTTTAACAGTTACAGGTGGAAACATTATACATGATTATTATCATTTCCCCCCAGGGAAGGGAATCTGCCTGGATGAGGTGTAGGAAATCATCTGTCCTTTAATGAAAAACGTGTCTGCGTGTACATCATTCAGTGCTTCACCTCCTGCTCCAACACATTTTCCCTCTCTCTCTTTCATTCTCACTTTGCGTCTCACACTCCAGACCTTCATAAGTAGGAAATTGGACATGACCACGTCAACCTCTGTGCATTGTACCTCACATGCCTCCTTGCCGGGGTGTTGACCCACCACTGAATGCTAAATTCCATCACAGGCAAAGCCATTGTGATCGAGGGGCTGGTTTCACAGTTGCTTTTGGCTCAGATTCTTGTGCTTTGAACCAAACACTCTGGAGGACATTGGGAGCTAGACTAAATACACACTGAGTCCCCAAAGGCTTGCTGCTTTTTGTTTTTCATATATTTTCTCTCCCCATGAGCCAGGACCATGGGAATCCTATACTTCAGCGTTTATTGATCCTGAGCACGGTCCTCTGGAGCCCCTGCCTCTCCTAACATTAAGCACATATGATCCAACACAGGCACTGCAGTTTTTCATTATGTGAAATGTAGATGTGATTGAGAAATGCTGCGTGGCTGTGGGGTGAAGAAAGGGCCTCAAACCACAATCTGAAAGCGTCTGTGAAGAACTCACAGGGTGCAAATGCTGACGGAGCCTCCCCAGACTGTAGATAAGGCCACGAACACAGACATGTCGTCACTTCCACACCCTGTGGAGACATCACAGCTTTTTTAAAATATGCCCCTTGTTCAGCTGAGTGTCTCTTTTCACTTTGTGTTTGTAAGCTGATTTCTGACAATCATATTATAGATTCTATTCAGGTTTAAATAACTCACTGACCTCAGACCATTGGCACCAACCAGGCCCCAAGATCCAAGATCCAAAACCCAAGGAAGAAATACGTGGAGCCTTTAGCTCTAACAATGTGACTTCATGTCCAGTCAGAAAGGATGAACATTATGTCTGTCAGTTCACACAGGAAAATATCTCAACTGACAGTCACAATTAACACCTACTCTTGATACATCAATCAATCAAACCAATTGGTTTGGTAAATAGAAGTCTCACAGTGTCAGAGGTGACACATATGGACACACACAGTCTCCATGACAAGGATGAAAACAATTCTTATTGTAACTTTATAGAATTAAATAAACTACAGAACTGGGCTGATGCATATTAATTATCAGGATGTTATTGTTTCACTGGACTTCATGTTTAGCAGGTTTTTTCCCTTCATGCCCTACACCTCTCACCTGCTGTGAGAATAAAAATGACCGATTTCTTGATATGCTCTAGTGGTTTGGAGGCTACCTGTCCATTCTGATCTGAATCTCAGTCCTGGTGGTCTCTTTAGAGACATCAATAATGTGTACAGCGGTCACATTGGTAATACTGTCCAATCAAGAGCAACAAACAATGTAAACAGGAAGTCAAGGCTTGAAGAACATAGATCCTTAAAGTACTATGGCTCAGGAGGAAGAGCCACAAGTCATAAGGTTGGTGGTTCGATCCCTGATGGTGTGTGACTGCGAGCGTTGGAGTGGTAAAACCAGAGAAGCAGTGTCGTCCATTCTGCAACATCTTTCTGTATCCAAGCTGAAACTGAGAATCAGACCTGTGACCTATGCAGGACATGTGCCACATGTTCAGTCCTCCTACAGAACATCAGCGTGAGACCACCTGAGCTGGGTTTGGTCTGATGTCAGGAAAACTGTGATGTGGATCCAGTGGATTAGTTTGTCAATGAGAGGTTTTTGGAGTGGGTGGTTCCCTCATGCAGCACACTCTCACATGCACACCGACAACAGGTATAAAGGCCGATGTAAATATTTTAATTTACGGTGGTAACCACTTCCTGTCTCAAAGCACCTTGACCATCTTGCATTGTGCAATGAAGATGAAAAGAGTTCTGACGAGTTTCAATCTGGTGGTTCTCTGCTGCCACTGGTCTGATCTCCTCTACATGCTAACTAAGGAGATGAAGTGAATGTCGTGTGTATGTCTCATATCTCATTTGTACCTAAGAAAAAATAAACCATGTGACTCTGTGTTGTCCTCAGTCAGTAGTCGTACCATTGTGGTATTGCAGTAAACACAATGAACACACAGCTCTCCATTGTCAGTGCTGAGGTTTGTACACCCAACTGTTCAGTATATTAGGACATTCTTAGCTTTTTTTTCTGTCCTTTGATATGTTTTTTCTCCTCTGGAGATACTGCCTGCAGTTGATTTTGGAGAAAATGGGACACAGCTTTTGAGATTGAGCAATGAGGTGTGGTATGCTGGGTGGACTGGCAGACCACAGTAACACAGGAACTCAGATTTTAGCTGTGGAATGTTTAAAACTAATCTGGCAACACACTGGAGGTCTGCTGAGGGAAGAAGAAAAAGGTCCTCTCCCTTTTTTTGTCATGGGCGTAGCTGCAGGTATAGCAATAGAAACCTAGATACCTGATCGGCCTCTGTTGTGTTGCCACTATGTGTCTGACTGTCTGTTTGGAGCCATCAAAGTCTGCAAATAAACCTAACAGAGATGAGAATGAGCCACCCTAGTAACTGAATTTAATCCTGACCACTATGTCACTATTCAGCAGGTAGCTTCAGGGTCTAAATCCGTGGACCCAACCTGCCTTGTGTCAACAGTCCAAGCTGGTGGTGTTGATGTAATGTTGTGGAGGATGTTTTCTTGACTCAATTTGATCTTTAATACCCATCAGTCCTGGTCTGATTGCCTCAGTCAACAGGAATTTTTGCTGACCATGTTCATCCCTTAAGGCCACAGTCCACCATCGTTTAATGGCTACTTCCTGCAGGATGTGAGGTGTTCCTAATAAAGTGAGTATATATACAGACTGTTAGTGAGGTGTAGATGTAGGCTGCAGGATCTAATCTTGTGCCATTCCAAGTCCAGAACCAAACTCCAGAAAATTTCCAGGTGTTTACAGTGATAAGAGAATATTGTATCTGTTTCACATGAGAAAAAAATAAAGATAATGGGATTCTCCCAAATGTGCTGTAAAGACAGCACACACACATACAGGCACTCAGCACACACTCAGAGCTCCAGTCCCTGTCAGACTGGCGCCTGGCCCCAGCAGACAGAAGGTTGGATGTGAGGAGCTCCTCATCTCCCCACCACATTAGAGTGACACATGGAAACGAGACTCCCTGGGTGTTTGTGGTGGCAGTAGCCCGGTGAACTCTGGCTGAACCTCAGCCTCTGACGGCCTCCAGTGGGTCAGGCCAGACAGAAATGTATGTATCTATGCATGTATCTATTCAGAAATAATCATTTATCCATATGATTATTTCTGAACACTTATGCCATGCTGACATTTAATAAGAACTGTGCAGAGGTTTGACAGTATGTGATCTTTTTCTTTTCAAATACTTATGAAAGATGACATTGCCTTTGTTTTTAAAGTCAACATTAAAAATAATCTTCTCTCCAATTTAAAATAGTATATAGCCCAATAGCTTACTCAATATGATTTAGCAGATATTCATGTGTATATAAAAAATACAGATTCCCACAGGTTAGGTTTTAAGAGGAAAATGTTTCACTTTTTGTTTTTGTGCAGTTGAAAATAGTGTTCTGAGGGGAAACACAAACACTTCAACTCTTGTGTTACAGAAGTCTGTGTGTTGTGTTACAGTTTCTCAATACTTATGTACAAACGTTTGTTTGTGCAGGCCACAGGACTGGAGCACAGCAGGACTGCTGATTGGTAATAAGAAGACTTGATGTCGGCTGACTGTTGGGAACTGAAGAGATGTTTGCTGGGGTATCTGACTCAATGTCAGACAGGAGGTCAGATAGGACAACCAGCTCAATAACAGGCAAGATGTCGGCTGTGATCACTGACTGCATGTTGGACAAATCTCCTGACATGTGGGCAGAATGGATGCTGACTGTGACTGACGACTGGGACCCCAGATTGAAGAATGATAGGATGTTGCTTGGAACCCCTGATGAGGAACAAGCAGAATGTTGGTGGTGGGGATATCTGGGGGTGGTGGCCAAGTAAGTACTCCCTAAAATGTCACATTCAGTCTAGACTTGTAAACCTGTACCTGAATCTTGCCTGATTCCAGAAAAATCTTATGGAGAGATGGTGTACAATACCATCTTTTCAGTGACAGTGAGCTTGGCAGCCCATCTTATCCCCACTGTCCATCCTCAGCCCCACAGAGGAAGACTCCCCATGGTGGTGGAGGTTCATGACCGTGGATCAGTCGTCCTTCATGGACGCAGAGATCCTGGATGTCAGGGTTGACTAGAACCATTGTATTTCTATATCTGCAGCAATTCTATATCTTTATTAAATGTGGAATGAATATATATTGAAGTTTGTATCACATCACTGGGATAACTTTAGTTTCACTTGGACCTACAAATAAAATTAGAAATAAATAAAAACATAAAAAACAAAAGTGAGTAAAGTAAATGGCACAATTTTCAGAAATTAAGCTCATGGAAGACACTTCTGAACCAAAGTCAAACTGAAGGTTATTAAAGTTGTGATTTAAACACACTTATATGAATGAAACTTTTCACTTACACCATAGTATATTAATTTAACAGAGACTTAAAGCAATCAAATCCATGCTATTTTATTTGTTATAAAATAATTGAGGAGATAAAAGACAAAATGAGTAAAATTAGAGTTACAGAGAACATTAGATTTTATTATACAAACTATACAGTAAATAACATAACAACAAATAAACATTTCTTACTTGATCACAAACATCCAAAACAATCTTAATAATATTATTCTACACATTGTGCTGATGTTCAGAGTCTAAGGATGAGAGTGAACAGCAATGTCAGCTGCTTCACAGTAGAGAGTTCAGATACACACACTTTAAGCTAAAGGACCAGAACTGTCACTCAACAATTTACTAACATACAGTTTACTGGTGTTTGGATGGAGGAAGTTTGACCCACAAAGCATCACACAAAGAAATGTTTTCAGATGTTATCTTGGTAAACAGTTCATAGTTATCTGTTGCTTCACGGCTGTTGCCTCAAGCTTCCACTGGTGTGTGATTAATTGTCAGTGACTGAGGTGTGCGACATGTATTTCAGTGGCTGGATTGAGACGTGTGTAGCTGAGGTCCTGCCTCACTGTGACTGATGGGACAGGAATGTTCGATCCCTTCAGGTGAAGTCAGAGCTGAAGCTGAAGCAGGATCCTCTTCACCAGCTGTACGTCAGTGGCTGCAGCGCTGTTAGCTAGCATGTTGGTACTTGCAGCGTGTGGATGTGTACGGGGAGGTTTTTCAAGCCACAGTATTTCTGTGCGATTTTATGTGTATTTTTTGCATGCTGATGCATGTTATGGATATGTGAGGGTAAAGGAATATATCATGTCTGAGAATATATGTGCATCAATAGCCAATTTTCACTTGGACTCTATGTTCCCGGTGAAATTCCTCTACAGTTGACTGTAAACAGGGTCCACTTTATGGCAGGCCCAAAATGAATGACCAAGAATTTTCCACTATGAGTTTCACACTAATTGAGTTTACACTGGTCTATACTGCTTCCAGCAAATAGCCATGTGTCTGTGCTGAGTCTGACACGGACAGACTCACCTCATCATTCAGGCTGCCCTGGTCATACAAACACTACAGTCAAGGATCCTCTGCCCTTAGCCTCACCAACATAGTCTCTGCCACCAAGTTTTCTCAATAAAATAACCTTAAAACCTAAAATGTGTCTGTGTCTGTTTTGCCTTTAACAGATACTACTCCTCATCCTGCTGCTGTCCAGTTACACAACTTTTATTGTTTGTTGTTATGGTTATAATAATATGAACTTGTTTGCACCATGTTTGAGTGAAGCCTTTCGATGATTCTGATGTGTCCTCTCAGAGGCTACGTCTCAAAGTCAACTGATTTATGCATGCAATGAATGAGTTTAAAGAAGCTAAGGGGACTGGGATGGGGCTAACCAGTTAACATGCTAAAATCAGTAGATAAAAAGAAGAGATAGAAATAGAAGCAAAACAAAGGACCTGTGGAGATAGCTGACATGTTCTTCATCAGGACACACTGGGCTGATATAGGTACAGGGATGTTTCAGTAGCAATAGTCTGGTTTTGTTGGGCCTGCAGCTGTAAGTGTACATACATGTGTGTATGTGTGCATATTTTGAGCATGTGTATGTTTGTGTGTATGTGTTGAGATGCCTCTGTTTGTATGTGTGTTTATGTACAGTGTGAATGTGTAGTCCTATCTAATCCACAGTGTACACATGTGTGTGAGCTGTAGTATTTGTGTGTATGTACATTCACTGTATAGTACATATCGTTGTGTGTGTGTGTGTGTGTGTGTGTGTGTGTGTGTGTGTGTGTGTGTAAACTGAGTGGCAGGTATGATTGTGAGTACACATATATATGGTGTTTACTTTTCCGCATACATATGCATACATATATGTCAGTGTCTGTGTTTGTATGGTACATGTGTGCAAGGATATCAGAAGACACTGTGCAGTGTATGTGTCTGCTGCTGGTCTTCAAGGTGGGAAGGAGGAGGATAGTGTCTCCTCTGTCTGTGTACTGCAGTGCTGGAGACTGCTGCAGACAGGTAAAGGCCATTGCCCCTGGCTTGAATGGTATCAGACATGGTGAGACGTGCTCTGAGTCTAAAGCCTAAAACTCATTCCATATCTGTGTGACCTTTGCCACTCTCACAATGCAGAAGGTTAAGTTCGATTTATTAAGGTTGAGGTGTAAGCCCATCTTTTTTCTTCTTTCTGTGCTTGCAGAATAAGTCTGACATCAGTTAAAGAGATGAGGAATCGACATCCTTCTCATTTGTGTAAAAAACACCATGATGATCAGAGACCTGCTTGGAGACAAAGTATCACAGGATCGCCTGACGGAGCACAGAACTCTCAGCTGCATGTTGTAACAACAGCTCTGTTGCTAACGGCATGGCAGCACATATGGACCTGAGTCTGTTTGGCAGGTAACATACGGCTAATATACCACACAGCAACTGGCAGGGCGGTCAACACTCTGTCCTGTGGGAAATAACAGAAGATCAGCACTTTTACTACCCTTTATCATCCAGGAGTTAAAGTGATATCAAACATCAGGGCAAATTTGACCAAAGTTATTCATGTTGCGTGTATGTGATTGTCATGACCAGTGATTTTAAACCTGCTGCTGTCTGTGTGTTACCTGAGAGAAAGCAGTTAAAGTTAAATGTAATGTCTCTGCACAGTGAAGACTGGGCAACTTGAAGGACTGTGCTCCATTTCCTCTGCTATTGTGTACACATCCATGTGAGTCTTCCTCTTGTCACCATTGTGCTATGATGATGTCAGCAGAAAAGGTCACATCGTAACATCCAATTGATAAAACCTAATTAAATGCCATTTTACAGATGTGTAGGTGACCGTGAATGTCTTTGGTAAGTGCATTTTACTGCGTCTTACTCCTCTTGGTAATTCTATTGTACCCATGGGTGCGAATGTGTCTGGTTATGTTGGCCCTCCGATGGACTGGCAACCTATCCAGGGTGGACCCTGCCCTGTCAACTGGGATTGGCTCCAGCCCCTGTGAGCCTGTAAAGATAAGTGTTATAGATAATGGATGAATGGACATAGAATGTAAGGTAAAAACAAAGCAGCTGCCTTCACAGAGCTGCATTCATTATTGTCATAGGTTTGCTGTTTATACATAAAAAACTATTTGACAACTCATACACAGAAATAATTGTGTTTGTGTTTCCGTGTTTCTTTTAGCATTGTTTAATATTATCTCCTCATTCATTACGAGTCATTCTGTTTTAATATTGACTGATCACAGTTTCAGACACGAAATGGAGCATGATGAAGATGTCTCTGGTCTGAGAGTAAAACACGACTTTACAGTTATTGAACTAAAATTTACTGATGAGCTCAGTTTGTAATCAGACTAACAAACAGTGAAGTTGTGTTTCTTTTTTGTCATTTTTTTCCTGTTCCTGATCCTTATGAATTATGGGAGTGTCTTCATTCATTTATGGCTAATTAAGGGAGTGGAAATGAGGCTCATGCATGTACACTCAATTTCTCAATGAATGAGATTTATGAAACCGAATCATGTGAACACAACCTTTATAACTCTGAAAGAATGTGTGTGCATGTTGTTGACTTTGTGTGAACAACGTTTTAGTCATTAATCTACAAACAGTTTTATGTATCTGTCCCCAACTCTTTTCAATAAATTTTATTTGTAGGCATCTGTATGGTACACCCCCTGCTGAGGTCTGCACACACAGGTTACCAGTTACCTGAGGTTACTGTAGAGGAACATGTTACATAGCCAACTGAACCTCTACTAAGTTGTACAAAGTCAACTTTTATTGAAATGGAAAAATCTGCTGATCTTGGCCTAAATATAGAGAAGTCAAGTCTTCCCTGCATGACTAAGTGTGTTTTCAGAGAGAGCATGTGTGGTATTTATAATTTGTATTTGTGTGTGAAGTGTCTCATACAATCCAGATGTAGGTGTTGAAGAGAGACCACACAGAAGCTCATCCTGACCTTTACAGGGTCAAAGCTTCATTTACCAACACTGCACGCACCCATGTCTGAGGACACCACCATGAAGCCTCCAGGATGAGGTGCGCTCCACAAAGTCTCTCATTTGCCATGCATTGTCTTTGTTTACACACAAAAACATGTGATTGACCTCTGCAGCCTCCACACTAAAAGGGGGGCAGAAAGCAAATCTGTTCCTTGCAACTCTGCAATGGTTTCCATATGGGCCGTATCCTCAGCTCCAAGTCTACCACTAAGAGTCTTGTAACCTTTGAGGTGCACATACAGTGGTTTCCAGAGTTCAGCCCTGGTAAGAAGTGGAGATCGTGGGACAGTGATAGAGCTTTTATGGGCTGGTTTATCCAGCTTATTGGAAGATTATGATTTGGCAGGCAGGGGAGAGCATGGGTGGCTGGAATCAGGAAGTGTTGTCAGATATGAACTTGGACCCAGCACACACATAAACAGTGGAACAGGGAGACATAGTATCAAATGCACAACAACATGATACCAGGATAACAACACAACTTGACATTACTAATACTCAAATCCTATATCTGTTACACATAATGTGCTGCTGCATAGATGAATATGAACTCACTGGTTCACACTTGCAAAAGGCTCTCAGACACTGTGATGAAGAGCAACTGCTGCTGAAGTGGAGCTTGTGCAGGCTGGCAAATGCACCTGCACTAAGTTAATCAGTCAGTGTCTCGGGCAGCTTATACAGACCAGCTGTGCAGCTCTGCACTCTGGAGGGTCCCTGCGAAAAGCAGCACATTTTGCCTCATGCTGGAATCAGGCAGATGATAAATTAGGATCCAACAAAGGCAACCATTCAGTCTTGCGAAAAAGCATATAACCAATTGCTTGTGGATGAGCGATGAGTGAGAATCAGTGCACCACAGTTTTATGTATTCCTTTCTCTCTGCCTGCAGGAGAGTGTCCTTTCTGCTACCCAGCTCAACAAGAACCTGTGCGGAATGTGGACTCCGCTGAAGCTGTTTGAAGAGATCATCTCATACATGAGGGTCGCTACATCTGATTCATCTCATTTATTGTTGTGTGTCCTAACAAATTGCTGCCTCTGTGACGTGTTGCAATGACAACTATAGGTAATAAATCGGCCGTTTTTATTTCTTGACTCTGCCTCGTTAATGAAGGCAGCACTACCTCAACTATATCAACTATAAAAAGTGATGAAACCTTCTCTCACAGGAGAACACCTGTTTCTCCTTTTTGTAAATCAAACTGCTGGTCCAGGCTGCATGTGACAGATGAGCTGCACACAAGACTTTCGTTCAGGTCAGACACTATGGGGGCAAGCTAAACATCAGTGTGAACATACTGTGCTTCGGGACTTCAGGAACACAGAGGTGACTGGAGATCAATTATTCTTTCATTTCTCCTTCATCAAAATGTGTCCCACAGCACACCAATGTGTGGAGATCTGAAAAATGGTCAGTGTGACCAATGAAACAGCAGAGCAAATGTTTTATTAACATACATTAAGATACAGACAAAAAACATAGGACATTCTGAATCTTAATTCATATGACAATACAGTGTACTCAATGAAATACATGTTGCTGCTTTACCTGTCATTTCTCATTCAAGATCAAGCTAAAAGACCCCTCACATGCTCACATCCACACACACACACACACACACACACACACACACACACACACACACACACACACATGCACAAACTCTTCACGCCTGCCAGGGTGTGAAAATATTGCCAGTGACATCATGTGATACATGTGAGCAGCAATGACCCACACTGTGTCTGTCAACACTGACTGGAAGAAGTAAAATTGTTTCACCACATTTCATCTGATGCTAACAACTGCTAGCACCAGATGCTAACTGTAGCCTGTTGGTTTGATATTATTTTGAATTATTTTAGACCCCCTCACAACAGGTTCAGGCTCATAAACTACCCGCACACACACACACACACACACACAGACACACAAACACAGACACATAGAATTCCATAGGGACCACACATTGCGTTGGCTGGTGTTAAAGTTGTTAGCCACGGTCTGAGCTGAGCTCCATTCCCAGAATGCCTCACAGTTGTAACTTGAACAGTTTTAAAAACACATGGGATGAGTACAGCCTCCACCTCGCCACCACTCTCTCCACCTCTTTACCACCTTACCTCAACCTGAGCCACTATACTGAGCTTGCTCAGTGAGAGGAGACATGTCAACAGGCAGACTTGAATCTGTCAGGAGTCTTGGGCTCCAGAGGGCCAGGACAGAATTTTTTACCTTCATATTGGACAATCCTGCATCACATGACCTAATATTCTCCTCTAATGCAGAATGCACTGAGATCTTTATGTAGTGAGTTCATGTTGTGCTGTTTTCTTTTTCTGAATGAGAGTGAATTAAAACATCCTGCTGGACCTTCATCAGGTTAATGGTTTTCTGAGGAGCCATCTTTAGTTGGAGAGGCTGTAAGCCAGCTACAGCTGCCACCATGTGGGAATGATCCGGTTCATCATACAGCATCTTCCAGCTTTAAAGTTGTTGTGGTGAGCACGTTAATTGTCTCTGGTCACGTATCTTACTCCAAAAAGCTCCACCGTGTTCACCAGTTGTGTGTGCATTGTGCTGTTGAGCAGGTCATGGACTGAAAACAGCTTTTTGTTGAGAATAGTCTGTTGTAACACAGGCTTCAACACAAAGGTAACACAAAGATAGAACATATTCAGGAAACAGCTCATGATGTCAGGTTTTTACAGACTTGGAGAATTTAGTCCAGATCTCTGGAACACAACATGTCTTCAAAATGGTGGAAACTGACTCATGGGTGTGTTTTGCACACTCTCTTCAAGACTTAGATCTTGAACAGAATGTCTAAAGTGTATAGAGTCTGACTGAGTAATAGTAATGATATATATATATATACACACATACATATATACACATACATACATAGGCAGGGGATGTGATAAGATTCAGTGTTGGCCTAGGCTGTGAGCCGCATGCAGGAAAGAAAAGAAAAGACCGCAGCCGTAGCTGCGGTCTTTTCTTTCATGCGGAGAAGCTTTGCCTCGATTATCTGTCTCTGACACCTCTGTGAACCGCTCTGGTGTGCGGCTGCAAAGCCTCCTCACTCATACATATTTATGCAGAGCGTGATACAGATGAAAAATGATCCACGTGAAGACAAATATAATCATTAAAGCTCATCCACACAGGAGCAGAGTGAAGTCAAAGTCTACATCTTTTAAATGCTGCTTTCAGATTGAAACCTCTTTGAGTTATTAGTTATAGTAGAATTATTAGTTATAAATTCATAGATTTTTTTCACCGTTTAATAACTGAAACACAAAAGGCTGAAGTTAAACTTTTTCAGGTGGGAAGGTTTTTCTGTCTAATTCAAGAATTTATGATTGTACAGCTTTAATGATCATTTTTGATTATTGATTATAGAGCTGCACGGTGAGACAGTTTTACATGCATGGCCTCAGAGGGAGTAAAAACACTGTTGCTGTTGTCATAATATCAGCTCGGACATTACAATGAGCAGATTCTCTCAAATGAGGTTTATTACAGTAAAGTTACAGTTCTGTTTTTTATACTAACATATGGAGCAAAATGAAGCCCTGAAGGGTAATGGACCACAGTGTGTTATAAATTTGCAATTGTGTTTGACGATGATGATGTGGAGATGTCAGAGCTCAGAGGACAAATAAAAGCCTGGTGTATCTTTGTGTCTTTTTGATGTTGGGTGTATTTTGGGTGGTGGAATGTGCAGACAGAACAATCAGAGTTGTGTCATTTTTAAGAACATGTGACCATGAACCAGTTATGAATGAAGAATCATTCACAGAGATGAGATGTATAAGACATGATGAATTCAGTCCTGTTCAATTATTTGCACCCAGCACCACCAAGAAAACATTGTGGTCTGAGGACGAGCTCAATCCTGTTTGTTTTGGAGGAAACGGCGGCTGAGAGGAGGTGGGCCCCAGACCAGGGCTCAACCAGTGTGTGATGCCGTTAATGTCAGTAATGTCTGAAGCTGCTTTTATCCCATGTCTTTGACCTGTCTACTGTAGTGAAGGTGGCGTCTTCCTTCAAACACCATCACTAACACATCTTCTCTTCTCATGACAGACTCAAACAAACATCTAACAATGTGTGATACTGTAAACGTCTCCCTTCGTTGTCTCACTGGACTGCTTACGATAGCAGTCCTCCTTGTCTGCACACAGCTCACATTCACACAGATGGACGCAAATATGAAAACATGTGCCAGTTAATCCATGTTCTGTATGATTTACACTGCTTAGCGAGACACACATACACACAGCACACACACACACACACACACACACACACACACACACACACACACACACACACACACACACACACACACACACACACACACACACACACACACTGTTTAGAAGCAGTGTGGGAGGCCTGTACATCTCAATGCTACTATTGTTACTCAGCCATGATAAAACAATGGCAGGCATGTGCACCACAACTGCTCTGCTGGACTCACAGTTCACTTGTTGACAGGCTGGTAGACAGAGGGAGGCATGTGGAGTTTTAGTCAGCCTCCTTCTGCACCACCCACCACTGTCAGTGTGTGTGTGTGTGTATGTATGCGTGCGTGCATAAAACTGGCTGAGGGAGTTGTTGGGTGTAGGGTGTGAACAGGGGGTTTCAGTCTCCCTCAACATGCCACCACACTGTTCAGATATAGCTGAAGTGGACTGAACCCTGGCTGAGGTCTGCACATGGAGTCCATTAGCTGTCGTCCACTAATGATGTGAATATTGTGTTGGCTGCAGTCTGAGGGATCACACTGCCCACTGATCAGGCAGGTGGAGTCTGATCAGCTGCTGCTGCTATAATCTTTGTTGGTCTCAGTGTCAGAGACACACTGATCTGATCCTAGGTCACTCAGTCACATCAGTTTGTTATTTTTTAATTTCTCATGAGTATGAAGTGTGGGTGGTGATACTGTACCTCCACACAGTTCTCCATCATGAAGGCTCTCTGTTTATTGCCTTCATTTGCATGTAGATTAAAGCTGTTTTGTAGCCTCGGGCCGGCTACATGGCCACTGTCTACACTGTAGCCCCCCCCACTTCACATGTGCAGATACACACACACACATAAATATATACATACAGTACTGCATAATTGCCGGGGAAATGTTAATTTGTCTAATTGTTTTGAATTTTGCATCACACGCTATGATTTCACACACTATGCTTTTATTATGCAATTATGCACACATGGGATGAAGAAGCAGGAGTGATACATGTGAATAAATTAAATCAGCCTATCACTCTGTTTCTACTGGATAATCACAGGGGTTTTGAATATGAAAGCAAACCTCCCCTTCTATTCCTACTGATCTGAGGCCAGCAGCAGAGTGGAGGCAAACAGGTAGAGGCAAAGATCCAGTCAGCCTGTCACAACATTTACCTTAGAGTTTGACAAATTGATCTCAGCCTACTGTTACCCTCTGTTTTCCTTCTTATTTTAAGAGGGGAAAGACTTTCCTTGGACCAGCTCCAGAGTGATTATAGGAGAGACCAGCTCTTTCCTATAAGGGAAGCATGAAGCTGCAGATGACAGATGACCTACAGGCTGCAGGAAATAGCTGGTTTCATCAGGAAAATGCTCACTCGATAAGTAATTTGGCCCAAAATAATTACACAGTGGAACCGTGGACTGCTGCTGTAGTTTCAAATTAATCATATCTATCTATCTATCTATCTATCTATCTATCTATCTATCTATCTATCTATCTATCTATCTAAATTAAAAAGCTGTTGCATTTTTTGCAACAGAATAAATAAAGTTTCCTTGAAGCAGCTCATCCTCATCATCAATTTGACAGATAAATAATCTAAAATAGCTGCAGGAAGCTGAGGTGATGATTAATTTTACTTCTCAAAGTGCCTGGAGGACATTTCTCCCTCCACACATTTTGTCCTTATTGGCACTTTTAGATCACATCTGCTCTCTCGTTCTCTTCTTCAGTAAATAATGATCCTCCTGTAATTCACAGCTCCACTTTATTTATAACAGCTGATAAATTGTTTTATATTTATCTTCTTGCTTCAGTTTCATTTTTGAGAATTTTTATAAGTACACATTTTTTATGTGCAAACAGATAAAATCTCACTGTCAATAATTGACGCACACAGCAGTGCACTTTTTAAAATAAATTCAGAATAAGCAATATAATATAATATAATATAATATAATATAATATAATATAATATAATATAATATAATATAATATCAGATTGTCTTTTACCTGAATCTGTTTCAAATTGTATTTTACTGTAAACTTTAAAAACAACACTTAAATTATCGATTAATGTTGTTGTAGTTTAAATCAGTTATATGTTTTACTCCGCATTATTGGGAAGGAAGCTTTAATTATAACTGAAGTATCAGAAATGTGCAGAAATAAACACAAATTGAGAAAGAAGAACCGAAATAATAATGTTTGTGATATTAATTTTTCAAATAGACACTGCTCTGTAAATTAAAGGCCTATGTCTTCGTTCTTTATTTTTTTCATGATTTTATTTGTAGTCCCGGGGAGGAGGCTGCAGCGGGCCCGCGGACGTGGCCTTGCCCCAACTGAGATGCCGTTTGCCGCCTCTCTGTCTGACTGTCTCTTTCTCTCTCACACACAGAAAAGAAGAATCCAGGTCCTGTTCCACACCTTCGGGTCCCGTTCCGGGCCTGCAGAGGCTGCTGATCAAATGAGTGAACACAGAGAGACGGAGAGGCAATTTCATGCTCTGAGACGCTTTGAACAGCGCTGATAGCGGCGCAGCGCGCAGTGTAAATTCACCTCCTTCCACAGACCTATGAATATTGATCCCCCCCCCTCCCCTCACACACGCAGACACACTCATACACGCACAAACACAGACACACATCTGCATTCATTAATAGAATACTCGGCCTCATCCAACAGAAGAAATGGGTCAGTGTGTTTCCTGAGGCTTTTCTCCTCTTCTAATATAAAAGTGTTTATTTGGAAACATGGTTTAAATGTACAGAGTAAATCCATCCTCTGTCCCACGTGTGTGTCTGCACTTTACCTGCCCAAACAAAGGCAACGCAGAGGACGGACAGAAACACAACCGCAGTAACTCTACAGTCAGACAAAATGAATGAATACAACAAACACACTCGTGTCACAGGGGGGTGAGGAAGATGAAGTCACGCGCCTGGTTGGTAACAGGAAGTTATAGGAATATGATAGAAATTTCTCATTTAACCACCAGTGTATGTGCAGGTCACACAACATTATCAGTCTATAAGCAGTCTCAGATGGGGCTGTGGGGTCCATGGCTCTGGGCTCTGGGCTCTGAGCCCCTCCTGCTCCTTTTTTACACAAATATTTGGATCATTAACATTTTTTTATTATATTGAATATCGATCAGTGTTTTCTATATGCACCAGATTGTTCTCCACACTAACCACTACAGGCCTCGGTTATCAATGAATTTATTTAAAGTCCTGAAATGCTCAAATTGTAACATTTTAGTAATTACAAATGCCAGAAGCAACATGAACTCTGCTGGTTCGTTTGTGGGGAGCTAGAGAACAGTAAGAAATGCGTCGTGACGGAGGAAACGGAAGCTGATCGTTTTACCGGTAAACTCTTTCAGGTGTAAACCAGCACGTGTGAATGGCAGCTCTGGATAACGACAGAGTATTTCTGTAATATTCCTATAGTATTCCTGAGGGGCTCACTGCTGAGTTGGTCCAGAAAAACTATCAAACAAAAGTCTAATAATGAAGCTTGGTGTTTGGTGGTGATTGTGCCTCTGTGTGTCTTTTTGAGACTGTGTGTGTGTGTGTGTGTGTGTCCACGAGTAAAGCAACAAGAGCTGCAGGGGGGGAAATTAAACTGGCAGAAACATCAGCCGGCGTGGGCGTTATTATGGCTGTGTGTGTGTGTGTGTGTGTGTGTGTGTGTGTGTTGGGGAGAAAGAGAAATAAGCTGAATGGAAGAAATGGTCCTGTCTCTTTAGTCTGTGAAAGTGTCCAGGCTGTTCTCCAGGAAATCTTTGGTTTTGCAGTGACGGGTCAGTCCGATAGTCTAAGTCTGCTCAGTTCAGTCAAATCCGAGGAGGAGGAGATGAAGAGGAGGAGACCTCTCCATCTTCATCATTAAATTAGATACTATATATTTACAATGTACAGCGTTAGGAGGAGGCCGCTGTGGCCGCTCGAGGCCCGGTCGCGCCGCACTGCTCCGGGACAGGCCGCTCCGGGCCGGACCGCTCAGTCGCTGTCCTCCTTGTCCTCCTGGATGGTAGTGGTGGAATGGTTGTACAGTCCCTGCGCCATCAGCTGCAGCGCCAGCCCGTTCTTGAAGCCGCTGGCCTTTTTGATCTTGGCCCGCTTGTTCTGAAACCAGATCTTGATCTGGGACTCGTTAAGGTTGAGCTCCTGGGCCAGAGACTGTCGCCGCTGCTCCGTGATGTAGCGGTTCACCTGGAACTCCGTCTTCAGTCTCTGCAGCTGCTCGGCCGTGAAGGCCGTGCGCGGCCGCTTGTCCTCTTTGCCGCTTTTCGACTTTTTCAGTTTCCGTGTCCTTGGGCCTGCAGTAAGGGCGAAAGGAGGGAGAGCGGAAATATAAATATTCAGCGCGCGATGTTATTGTATTAATAATAACTAACCAACGAGTTTGTTAAAAAAAACAACAACAAAAAACAAACTGCTTTTAACCTTACCCTGTAAACAAAACAGACAAAAATTATTTGTTATTGTGTAGGTTATCTACACACGTATGACACAACAATACAACTTTCCTACACACACATATATGTGTATTTTTTTTCTACTACTACTACTAATAATAGTAATGTTAGCCTAAGAATGATATTAACCAATTTGTTAGATTTAAGTAACGCATTATTACTATTACTGCCATGCCCCAAATATACATATAACTAATATAATAAAATTATTTAAAAAGATAAAATAATAACAACTAACTACAATAACAATGATAATGACCGAATCCAAATAACAACACCAACAAACATTACTATTACTACTACTAATAATACTAGTGATAATGGTGGTATTATTAATAATGATAACATAACACATGTATATAATAATAATACCAACTACAACAACAATATATAATAATAATAATAATATGGGCGATTGTAATAATAAGAATAAGAATTATCATTATCAGGATATATAATAATAATAATAGCAGCACTAGCAGCAGTAGTGAACACATGAGGAGGGATTGTGCGGTGTGTTCCCAGCAGTCTGACAGTACAGGCTCCAGGTTGGACGGGTGTGTGTCGGTGCAGCAGCAGCCTGACTCAAACACACACAGCGCTCAGGTGATGGTGCTCACCTCTACACAATCACTTTGTACTAGTTGACACAGACGGCGGTGCAATAGTCAACTAATAGAGGAAAACATCACGAGGAAGGAGAAGCGCGAAATATCCATAGGCTGCGCTGCCTCCTAGAAAAGACCAACACTGAACCCTTCCAACACTTAGGTTCATAGACCAACACATCCCTGATATATTAATTTCTGCTGTTATTCTGGAATAAAATGTGTCCGATACACACACACACACACACACACACACACACACACACAATATTTATATTATAATATTTACATAATATTTGTATTTATTTCCACTGTCAGTAATTTGTCACAAATGAACAAAATGTGTGAAATAAAATCTAATTGATTATATTAAATATAATATATATAAATATTATATTATATAATTATATATTGTATTATATAATTGATCAGCAGACACGCGTCTATAGCACTAAAATAATAATTGGATAAGCATCAGTTGAAGGAGCCCTCGTGCTTTTAGTGTGTCTCTCTGTTTTGTGGCATTAAAAGTGATGTGGTCTGAAGTCAGACTCACATAGAACAGGCGGGAATTAATTCAAACTGTCTCTGGCAGTGAGACTGAGGCTGAGAATTTAATTCTACTGTTTTATTCTGCTACCTCAACACAGCAAGTAACACACAGTAACACTCAGTCTTTATATGTGTAGAAAATATCTCCCTCTCCCGGCGCTGTCACCTGCTCCACCGGGATCCTCCAGGATCCAACTGCTCATCGAAAACCTCGTTTTCAAACGATGAAGAAAATCTCACTCAAGCTGCAGTCTGCGCTCCTTCATACCCGAGTTTTTATTCATTTCAATTTTTTCTTTATTCAAATATTTTTTCATCGTGCACATCAGACAGTGAAATTAGCAGCAGCTCTTTCATCTCTTTTTAAACTTGTAATATTTAAATAAAGTTAGAAAACGTGTTAGAACTTCACAGAGAAGGCGGCAAAAAACAATAATTAGTGTTTTTAACTTTGTAAATTTCTACACAACACACACACTCTGCTTAATATATGAATAAATTGTGTTACATTTGTTTGGTTCAAACACGTTTTATTTTGGTCCAAAATTTCGGAAAAATATAAAGTATTTCTTTTTTAATTTGTATTAAATCTTCCTTGGCAGCAACACTTATATTTATAATAATTTACTGTGTAATATCTTTAATATTATATATTATATATAATATATAATTCTAATATATACTATACTCTAATGAATTATAAATGTAGCTTTAAACTGTGACGTTAGCCGTGAGCTGTGATTACATGTGGGTTCAGATGATCATGGTCGAAATCTCGTCTTTCTTTAAAATCTATCTGGGCGTGTTGAGTGCGGGATAAATGTATTGGACCTCTTGTGTCATAAAAATAGAATTAGAAAAGAAACTGTGTGTACCATATGTAAATTAGTCCTCGGTTTTGAACGGCGCTCGGACGTTTTTCGTCTTTAAACTATCGTCTTACCAGATGAGGGCCTATCTGAGTACCGGGTGCAGTAGACCCAGGCAGGCCAGAGCAGCGGCTGGGTCTCCGGTGTAGGCGCCCCGGAGCCGTTCAGCACCACAAGGGAGGAGGGAGTGTTCTCCGCGGCACTGCCGCCAGTCCTCTCCTCGGCTTTCACGCCGCTGCTCCCAGTAGAGACGGCGGCAGCTGCAGCCCCTCCGCCGCTGCCGTTGCTCTTTTTGGGACTCGCCAAAGAGGTGGAGGAGGCGGAGGAGGAAGTGCTGTCACTACTGCAGTTGGAGTCCTGGCATGGCGTCCCGGGAAGGCTCGGCCTGCTGACCACTGAGTGGACACGCTCCCGGCCGGATGTCTGCGCCCTCTCCCGCGAGCCCAGGCCATGCTCCTTCTTACAGCCGAAGTCCGGCCGCAGAATGTTGTCGATGAAAAAGTTGGTGGTTCTGTGGGCCTGCTGGGCGACCTGCAGGGGCAATATGGGCGGCGAAGGCAGGCTGGGAGACGGGGACACGCTTTCTCCCTCGCTGCTATCCGTGCTGTTCAGATCCCGCTGCTCCTCCATCGCGGCTTCTCTGAAGAACGTGGCTTCTGTTCTCTCAATCCACTTCCACTTCGTGGGCCTGTGCGTGTATCCAAATGTGACCAAGGAAGCACTAAAACATAATTATTTTCTCTCCGGAATATTGCTGGCTGTTGTCATTATTACAAACTGTAGATATCCTGCTTGCGTAAAGGCGCTCCGGCGCGTCATGGTTGGTGACTGACTATAAGACTGGCTATAGTTGCTGTTGTGCACTGTTCTCACACACCCAGAGCTTTTCACCGCTGCATGACAGTCGGATGTTCACAAAGTCCTCACATCACATCACCATGCGGACAGACACACACTCAGACACTCTCACACACCAACCGGAGGCGCATGAATAACATCCAAAGCGCACCGGGCCAATCAGCGGCCGGGACACTTTTGGACATGGGGTGACGACGTCCAATAATGTCAGGCGTCTCTGAGCCAAGAGGGGGGCTGTAGAGCAGCGAGCAGACTTCACAGAGAAACCAAACAAGAGATTATCACTGCTCCGCGCCTTCAGCCTTGTTACGGTATATCTGTTACATCTTATACAGCTGAGGAAGAGGAGGAGAGGGGATGCACAAACACACACTGAGGCTGTCTGATGGTGGGTTTGGATGAAATTCAACTACTCACATCCACATGATTCACTTTGAGGTGAACAGACACGGAGCGTGTGTGAAAAACACTCAGAATACACACGCTTTGATTCTCCATTTTTTTTTTTAAAAAACGTCCCAGAATCTCGAGCTGCACACACACAATAAGCTTGGAGAGGCCTACAGCCTATTCCTTCTGTTTTATCCACACATCCTGCGTCTTCATTGGTGTCCATTTAAAACGCGCACACCTCTGCACAGTCTGGTGCACACACCACCTCCGCCGCTCTACCCTCCTCCTGAAGTAGAGCCACCATTGTCAGCCGGTATTGTTTTCCAGGCCCAGCTCTTGAAAAGCGCGCTCTTATCTCCCCAGAGTGAGAGAGGACTGCCGCGGATAATTTATAGGTTTTAATTACTCCTTATTCCGCCTGATCAAGCGGACGTTCATCACTTGGCTGTGAGAGAAAAGCGACTCAAAGCCTCTGTCACCGTCACAACGCCAGCACTTCATCAAAGTGCGCGCAAAGTGGGCGATAGGATGAAATAATGCAGCAGAGGAGACAGGCGCGCCGCGCAGCAGCGTTTTCCTGCTGTTAATAGAAATGCTGCTGTGCAGCTGGAATACAAAGAGAGTCCATTTAGGGACAACTTAATCTGTGTAATTCATATTAAAGCCTTTGTTTTATTTGGTTGGTGTGAATCCAGAGGCCCGAGCGCCCCTCTCACGCGAACAGAAATCCCAGCCCACTCTCACCTAATAAGACATGAATTCCCCCTTTCCTCTCACAACCACACTCGTGTATTCTAAGTGGAAACCTATTTTCAACGAAGACACCGAAGACTTTTTTAACAAGGAGAATGGTTAGGGCGGACAGCGCGCGTGAAAAGTGCACGAGATGATTTAGGTGAAACGTAAATAAACAAGCTAAAAATGTTTCTGTATTAAACCAGACCAGGAGCTTTCTGAACCTAAACCAGGAGCCGCGTTCTTTCATGAAAACACGTGAACGCAGAGTTTGATCCTCTGTCAGATCAATAGATTGTATTTGTTGTATATTAACGGAGGTTGATATTATGTGATCATCACCACACACCCGGGACCCGCCATTCTCTGTCAACACAATGATACTTGAATCACCCTTAATAGTCCTGTAATAATCTACTGTGTTCCTAAACGTGTCTGTGGTTTTACACGACAGTGACCACCGAGTGGTGTGTGGGAGGTGTGTAGCTTTGATAATCCTGAGACTATATCACAGACATTATTTTACCCACAGGTTCAAATCTGTTTCAGTTTTCTGTTCTTTTCTATTTTACTCATGGCACCAAATCTTAACATGGCAGGATCTCAGAGCTCTGTGGCTCCAGGAGGAGACTAAAATGTTTCCGTGGCATTTTTGTATGTTTGTCAAAGTAATGATCAGCATCACAATGTGAAGCCGTACACACACACACACACACACACACACACACACACACACACACAGATTAGTACTTCTGTGCGAGCCAGTTCAGAACCACATTAGTGTCCGTGTTTGGGCCCGTGAGCTGTATCACTGCAGTAGCACCTGAAGGCCTCACGACACCAACACTAACGTTACAAACCAATGAATAATTAATTAAAAACAAAACGAACAAAAACAACACACGAAGACAACTGCAGGCTTTTCTGTAGCTTGTTAGACATTGTGAGGCATATTATTTAAAAAAAAAAAAAAAGATTTAGACGCAAAAAGTCTGCATGATAATATAAATAATAATTATATAAACAATAATAAATAATGAATAAAAGCGCTTGAATCGAACAAAATATTTTATTTCCATTAGGACAATAATATCTTAGAAATTATCCGCCATGAACCGATGGCAGCTGAACGGTGAATAGACTGAAGACAGGACATATGAGCCGTAAGGACGGTGTCACAGCACCCGGATCAGTTCGGGATCAGCTGACCTGAGCCCACAACCCTGAACTGAGCCCCCCGTTCATCCACACACACTGTTCTACACTGACAGTAATAGTACAGACAACAAGCCTAGGCAGGCAAGTCACACACACGAATGTCTGTGAGAGGAAGCGACGAGGAAGCGATATCACAGCGACATCTAGTGGTCAACAGGAGGAGCACGTGTAATAACTGGCCCACCTAAAAGCCCGAATCACACTCAGACCTGGTGACCACAGTCTGAGTCCAGCTGTGGTTCTTAACAAACCTGCACAGGCTGATACACACATAATCAACTCTAAATGAATCACATATGAACTGGAACTGGTTTAACCTGCAAAAGCCCAGTTTAATGATATTAGCCAGATTTGATGAAGGTGAACCATGTGCACACACACTTAAATATGATTTCAATATTGTGGATTTATTGGTTTATGAAAGAGGTATTTGTCACTCAAAGATTTGACATGTTTAACTGCAGAACTCTTTTGTTTACACAGTTAAATCAGCTTTGTGTGTGAGATTTTAGTGAGGTTTCATTTTCACAACAGGTTTATAATTATCATTGGACAGTCTCTTGTAATTGTATCAACAATCACCTTCACCATCACATTCCCTGATGATATTCAACAGTAATTAAATTAATGTGTTAAAACATTGAGAATGTGGAGAAATGAAATAAGCAACAATAATGTAGCATCACACAGTGATACTAAGTTCATGAATCTCTTATCCCAGTGCATACTGGGAGGCATGAGTGCTGTCAAGATACCTGGTGTACATCACATAATCAGCACAATTAGCCAGTCATATCAGTGCTGTTCATGGATTCAGTTTTCCACCCAACACAGAATGAGCAGTGAGACTGGCACATGTTTGTACACGTTTTTTCCAGAGACAGTCAGATTGAGTGAAGTGAAAATGCTAAATAAAGAAATGACACTGACTTCTGCAAAAAACAAAACTTTTCATTTAATACAATCATTATAGCTTCACTGTTTACTCAGCAAAATCTGTATGACAATTCATACATGGAAATAATGGTGTTTAAGCCTTGTTTAATATTATATCCTTATATTATTTATTGTGACACATCCTGTAAACTGTTTACATTCTGTTTTAATATCTATTCAGCACAGTTTCAGAGCCTGTCTGTAGCCTAATGAAGTCTCTAGTCACTTCAGAGTTAAACAGGACTTAAAGTTTACTAATAAACTCAGTTTGTAATCTGACCTACAATCTATGAAGTTGTGTTAACTCTGATTTTGTCTGAAATGATGGATTAATGCATTGTCTTCATACATTTATGGCTAATTATGGAAGTAGAAATGAGGCTTGTGAACATGATCTCAATTTCTCAATGAGTGAGATTTATAAACTGGAATCTTGCGCACTCACAGCTCTATGACTCTAAATAAAAGAATACGTGCAGAACCATGTTCAGCTGGGTGCATGAACCATGTTCAGCTGGGTGCATGAACCACTACCTGCCCTGTAAACTAATTGTAGTTTTACCTGAGTTTCCCCTAAAATGGTATCAGATTCTAAAGGGTTTTCATGGTGTAAGTGCCACAGGATGAAAGTCATTGAAGGACATTGGTGCTTCAGGGCAGAATCCTTCCAGAATTTAGAAAACCTATGCAGTGAGGTGACTTCATGAAGATGAAGGAAAATACATACATTTACATACATTTTCTACTTTTTAATTCACATCACTGTTTTTCTCAACATTTGTAATTATTTGATTTCTCCACTTAGTTTTACTATTTACGTGTAAAACATGAAAATCTGTAGTTTGTGAATACATAACACTACTACAAGCACTAACAATAACGATACTTATATATAAAACATTCATGATGCAACTTAAAGTGCTTTGCAAACACTGTATTTTTAAAAACTAAATAAGAAAAAGATTAATCTATTTATTTATATATTTGGACCAAAAATATTTTTCTATTCATCCTACATTTAATGATAGGATACTTACAATATATAAATTCAAATATGATATATTCATATAAGATATAGTGATATAAGATATAAAGAAATGACTCAAAGGATGAATCTGGTGTTACATTCTGTGCCTTTCAGTATTTTCTGACCTCAGGCTCAGTATCCCAAGGTCATTGGGACCTACACCAGAGGTATTGCCCCTTTTCCCTTAGTTCCTCAAACAAACTGGCAGAAACTCCAGAGTCTAAATCAGCATTGCTACAGTGATCAGGAAACCTTAATCTGAAATCATGTCATATTGATGAATAAGATCAACCCTGGATTCTTTGAATATCTTTCGATTCAGGAACATGAAGCAGCTCAATTGGATGGTTTTCTGACTACACTCTGAATAAAGTCACGGAATTTGTTTCCTAAAATAACAGATGATCATAAAACAGATTTAAAGATGTGTTTCCCAAGGCCTTGTCACTTTAAACACAATTGTAGCTGAGTGAATTCTTGCTGCTCAGGAACCAGAAAGATACATTTCTTCTTTGTGTTCAATCTTTACAGTTAACAGTCCATACAGTCTAAAGGTAGATGTTAAAGGTCTATACAGTCTAAAGGTTTAAAGGTCCATACAGTCTAAAGGTTTAAAGGTCCATACGGTCTAAAAGGTAGATGTTAAAGGTCCATACGGTCTAAAGGTAGATGTTAAAGGTCCATACGGTCTAAAGGTAGATGTTAAAGGTTCATACAGTCTAAAGGTTTAAAGGTCCATACAGTCTAAAGGTTTAAAGGTCCATACAGTCTAAAGGCAGCCTGTATTCAGAAACTGAGCCTTAAAACCCGTCGTGAGGACTGGTTGGTTTGCCACAAACCAAGATGCACTGAAGTCTCAGCTCCGCACGTGTTCCTCCTCTTTGTCCATTTTTGGATTACCTGTGAATTATGGGTGGAAAATATTTCTAGATTTCTAGTTGGATACATTTGTTCAATGCTTGATGAAGTTTGAAGCTGGTTGCATTATAATGTGCAAGTGCGCCCCAACCCGTTTTGTTTGTGTTGTGAATCTTTGTAGCACATGTGTTGTCAAATTGATGAAGATGTTTTGGGGATGTGTTTGCATTTGTCTCCTTGAGTTGCAGTATGTTGACCTCTTAGTGCCACTGTAAGCACCACTACATCTGCATTTGTGCTGCTTTGCCAAACAAAGATATATCTGTAGAAATTTCTTAGTTTCTACTCTTAGCTTCTAACATCATTCTTCTTCTGTTTTGCAGAGTTTTGCCCACATCAGCAACAAATCAGTTGCAGTTCCTTCCTCTCCACACACACAATGTTGTTTCACAAATATAATCTGTTGCAATCTCTGGGGACCCAGTGACTTCCTGTGTGCTGAGTGTTATAAAGGCTCCTGAAATTGGAAGTGAAGGTAATTCTGCAGACATCAGTGGATGAGACGATGGAAGGAGTCTCACACACGCACACTAACCCGCTGTTTGACATGTCACTCAGCAGAAGTGATCTCCACAGCTTCCAGCCAGAGGGTGAGTACTGTCAATAAATCCTTGAATGTTCAAATGGTTTGATAAATTCATTCTGAACAGGCTTCTAGATTGTACTGGCTTCATCTTCCATTCACAATTCATTGATTTCCTCTTTAATATTTATACTTTGTATTTTGTCTTTTTTTTATGTTTTTGCTCTGATTGGACAGTTGCTTTAGGTTGGCTCTAAAATTAATTTTTTATATATAATCTCTGTTGAAAGTAAGAATTCTCCAATTGTTTTGGGTGTCAATTGATTGACTAGTGAGAGTGTTTCCCTCTAAACTAAGTATTATCTCAGATCTCGTGTTATCATTCAACCTCATGTCAGCAGTCACCTCAAGCTGTGCTTAAAACCATGGTTCTATAAACACAATGTCGTCTTACATCATCATTAAACACGAGTTAAAGACAAAGACTGAGCTGTGACTTGAGCTGGATTTACTGTACAATGATCAGTGAGAGTAAGTTAGTCTCTTACACAGAGCTCAGTCTCTGTCTGTTCCAGTAAACAATGATTAGAAATGAAAAACAACAAGAATTCCAGCTGTTTTGATCTTTCACCTTTTTCTGTCTCTTTGTCCTTAAATCACTCCTCCTGCAATGTCCGCCTCCACATCTTCTGTGTGATGCATTTTTGTCAATGACACTTGGACAGAGCAGAGCAGTTCTCAACAAACCTGCATCGTAGCTGAAGGTTTGACTTTTTTAAAAACATGTAGAACTCAAAAGATTAAAAGTGCAGTTAGAAATGAGGCTGTGACTCATATGTAAGCAGAAAGCTGACACAACAACATTAACATGGGTGCTGTGTTCACTATTTACAGCCCTTTTACCTCTGGTTTCAAACCCACAACTCTGGTTCTGAGCTGCTGAATGTTCAACCTTTTTCACCACCTTGTCATGTCTGTGTTTGGTGTTTAGTGCATGGCAGGTAGGGAGGTACAGTGGGTTTTTTCGAGCCAAAAGAACAACAGCAGAGGTATTTTTTATGTTGAATAACTGCATAACTACAAGTTTATGTGAAAAAGAACATAATGAGCCAACAAGCCATTGATGTTGTTTTAAAGTAGAGTAGCAGACAATTTGAGTCTGCAAATCTTGTGTCGGCCATGCATTGAAGTCTCTGCTGCCCCTTGGTCGGCTGCCACTGTGCAGCCTGAGAGTGAATGACCGTAACCAGCAGGTGGTAGCAGTCTTCCATCTGTTCTGTTAGACTGGATCAGCTGGGTCCTGGTAGTCAGCCACAGTCAGTCAGTTTGTCCTATTTCATGGGATTCTAGAGCCAGTTCCAGCTGACATTATGCGAGGGCAGGGTGCACCCTGGGCAGGCTGCCAGACTATCACAGAGATAGATAAAGAAACAAACAACCATTCATGCTAACACCCAGTTTAACAATTTAGACTCACCAATCAACATAAAAGTGAAGGTCTGTGGATTGTGGAAGGAAACTGGAGGGAACCCACACAGAAATGGGGAGAACATGCAAATGCCCACTGAATTCCAAATTCATCGATTACATCACAGAAAACGGCAGAGGTGAAACTAATATGACCAATGGCTTTGTTTTATCAATGCCTCAGTGACTGACATTTTCCACTGGCTGCCCAAGTCTTTCATGCTCAGACCTGCATATTTCTAACAGATGGGTTTGCTGGGCTATTTTCTGTCTTCTGAAACCACTCTATCAGGTGGTAGATTTGCTTCAGGACATTGATCCCTCTCTGGTGCTTGTGTTTCAGATGTGAAGCCAGCACAGCCCAGGAGACAGTGGTGTTTCAATGGGGTTGTTGTTTACCTGGTCTTTCAGACTGTCCTTAATGTGTTCCTCCTTTACAAAGGTACAGCTGCACACATATGACATTTATGAAGACATTTATTTTGTGTGTTACAGTGATACTGTATATTAAGGAGAATGAATAATTTTTTTTACCATATTGTAGTGGACTTCTCACATCGTATTGGTATTATACTGTACACATGAAATGAATACACTTATTGAAGACCCACGTTTGTCATGCTTGTCATTTTCCCTCTCTCTCGCAGTCTTCAGGTTGGACTCTTCTCTGTCTAACCCCAGCATGAATAAACTGACAGCCAATCACATTCTTGTGGGTGAAGAGCATGGCGAAGACAACCTGCAAATTCTTATCCACAACAACAGTCAAGAAACCACAACCTTGAGAGGACATCTGTCCACCCTACAGAGTCAGGTCCTCCCACTCCTTTTTATCTAACTTTAACAACTGAACACTCTGGAAATGTCTGCCCATCTCTTAGCTCTGTTTATCAAGTATATCAATATCTCCATGTGGTGATGTGTGGTGCTAGACATAAATATTTGCTCTGCAGTATTGTACCAGAGCCACTTTTACTGCACATTGGCCACAAGTGACAGTTAAATGTTTAGTGTAACACTAACACAAGCAGGCAAGTGTCATAAAAGTAGATAAACGTACTCAGAAATCTAATACGTACAAAAAGTCTGTGAAGGTTCTCAGTCATCCAGTTCATAGTTCTCCAACTGGACTTGGTTGTAGATTGCTGAATCTACAACCAAGTCCAGTTGCCCTATATTTAACTTTTTTGGAGAATATGTACAGTGAGATAACATAACAAGGCTGTGGCAGCAAAATCTGAATGTAGTACAGAATACTGTACTGAATGAATACATCAGGGTGCGATGTATTGCATATGAATTCTGTGAAGGGCAAAAAATTACAATAGAATAATAAAATAGATATATAAATAAATATAGTCAAATGACCAAGCTGAGAGGAGAGCTGCCATTTTTTCAAAACTTTATAAATATCTAAATTATGTACATGTATATATTTTATTATCATATACTATTTATTTTTTAATCTTGTTTTTTAAGTATTTTTCTCCTTTGCTTTGCACTGTCCACTTTGCTGCTGCAACACATGAAATTCATCCACTGCGGGACTAATAAAGAAATATTTTATCTTATAGAATTCTATGTCTTATTTGTAAGATAAAAGAAGCTTGATTAATAATTTACAGTGTCACCTTCAGACTCAGTTTTGCGATTTACAGCATTGCTTTGACATCACAGTCATTTTTCTGTTGATGCCTTGATGACAGGTCAACAGTCTGTGTGGAGAGGATGGCCTGCTGCAAAAGCTGAGGTCTGATCTGAGTCTGCTCAACACCAGCAACCACAACCTGCAGAACAAACTGACAACCATCAGCCTCACACCAGGTGCCATACTGGGAGTGTGTGTCTGTGTGTGTGAACAGAAAGTGTGGATTTATCAAACATAGTAACTAATTGAGTGTTTCCTCAGGACCTCCAGGTACAGATGGACGTACAGGGCCCCCAGGAGAGAAGGGCCCCAAAGGTGAGTCAGCCTGTGGCAATTACAAAATAAGCTGAAGTAAGAATGAGTTAAAGATGAGAAGTATGGCTGTGTTTTGCAAGTGAAGATTTCCTAGCCATCATTAAGTATTGTGACATGAAGATGAAGAGCTATGGTTTCAGTGTTTGACTCTAGCTCCAACCGCTGATCTGGAAAATGGCACCAGATGAAAAGTTTCTCAGCGTCAAAAAGTTACTACTGATCTTGCAAAGGTGTGTTTGTGCAGCAGGAGGCATTAGCTTTCAGCTGTTGCTTTGGCAATGATCCTGACGTTGATGACCTGTCATATCTTGTCAGGCGGCTGATGAAACCCAGCTGATGCATGAGCTGCAGCCATTATTTCACATACCCTCGCAACTTCGTCAATGCACTGACATTTCCTGTATGAAATCTCTATCAAGGCTGGAAATTTACTCCAGCACATAAGTTAGCACTACCCCGGGGCAAATGTTTTTCCATCAGGTCAATCCCCAGCAACCCCACTATCCACACCAAAAGAAAAAATTGCTCTCAATTTGTGCTAATGATGTGGTTTGGTTTGATATACAAGGAACAAAAGGCTGACTAATGTGTATCTCTGCGCCAAACCTGGTTATTGCCAACACAAGAGAAGCTGCCACCTGAATGTTTTCTACTCTGTTCTTTGTTAATAATAGCACACCCATTCATTTTGCCAGCCCTCCATCTGAACTCAGAGTCCAATTAATTGAGTGCACTCAATTAATTTTTAATATTGTCTAATCCTCACTCACATGAGGCAGAAGGTTGCACTCTAGAGCCCCACATTCATTCTCAGCTGAGGTGGACAGAACAACAATGTCACAGCTCAGGTACACATGGACTCCATGACACGAATCAGAGACACCAGTAAAAGTTCATCAGTTATCAAGGTTCATCAGGCAGAAATGAACAAGGGCAAACAATAGCAGAAATCAGGATGTGGGTTGTGAGCCCTCACAGGCAGAGAAACAGATAAATGTGATAATTTAGTAATGACTGACTACTGATGTAATAATAATGTAGCAATGAATGAGGGGTTGTAACGTGAATGTGGTGACAGCTTGCGCCTGGTGCAAGTCCATCACTAGATGGCCTCTATTTGACCTTTAACCCACCCTCAGGAAAAACCTGTAATTTGAAGCTTTGATAACAGTGCCTCAGCATAATGAGGTGTATTACGCTCTGCAGGCTTTAATAACTTACATCAGCTCATTAATTCAGTTGGACTTACACAGTGATTGTGTATATATATTATTTAGTCTTATGCGATCTAAGCAACATCCTAAATTAAGTGAGGCTGACTTTCCATACGTGAATAATTCTTTCCAGGTGACAGTGGTGTTGTTGGCCCTCCAGGACCAAAAGGTGAAATGGGACTCAATGGGCAACGTGGAGAACCAGGTTGGTGGGCTTCATTAGGATTACTTGTACATGTAGGCTACTTGTTATTATCCTCAAAGCTTTTCTAGACATGTTTTTTTATATTCCTGCTTGGAGGTTAAATGATAAAATTAGTCCGCAACATAAAAGAAATGCAGAAATGTTGATGGGGCCTTTAGTACTCATCAGAGCTGACAAAGTAAATGAAAAACAAACTGACATCCAGACAAAGCTAGATTCATGTAAGAACCTTTTAAATCTCTGCCTGCTTTAGGCAAAGCAGGGCAGCTTTGTTTATTTTAATACCTCCAGAGACCATATTTGAATGACTTGTGCAAATGCCAGACCTCTCAGCTCAAAACTGTATCCCTGTCTCAGGTCCCCCTGGACAACCTGGACACACCGGTAAGTTCTCGCTTTTTTTGTCTTTGTCTTTGTCTGACTGTCATGTCATCAGTAGGATGTGGCTTAGGCCAGGCCATTCATTATTAGCCTCGCTAACAGCATGGTGCTGATCTTAACAAATATTGGATGGATCCCACGAGATTTTGCGCATTGAGGAACCCCAGGGACTGAATCCTTCGGGCTGAATCTCTGAGTCTTTCTCTACATAATTCATGACTCTATTTGATAGATTTGTAAGAATCCTTACTCTGGCACATCACAACTTATCTTTCCATCACAACAGCTTTGTGTTTTGTTCCAGTTAGCAAACATTAGCATCCACAGAACAGGGTATGCATTAGGGGTGTGGCTATTGTGTGACTGTGATTGACAGAGCAGGTCAGATCCACCCCTCACTCCTTCTCAGCTCCACCTTTTCCTACAAATATATTTTCTACTGGTTTCAAAAAGTTAAGATGACAACTACAAACTCGAGATATGAATTGCTGTGCATATATTCAAAGTCAGCTTCAAATTAAATACATCATTAAACATTTCAAATTAATTTAATTTCTAATAAATACAGGCATTTCATAAGTGAATCTCAGGCTTGAACAACAAAAACATGGCATAAACAGATGCTGAAACCATCACCACTATTGACCATTGGGGTGTTTTTAACGAACAAAAATAAATTTGTTAGGAAATAAACTTCAGGGTAATAATGAGGAGGGTTGGGGGGTGGGGGGATGTGGGGGGATGTGGTTCATGACTCACTGACCTACAGTGATACCAAATTCTCTTTTCTGGACTGTGTGGTTCATGACTCACTGACCTACAGTGATACCAAATTCTCTTTTCTGGAACACAACCACGACCCTCCCTGGTTTCACATCATGCAACTTTAGTGGAACAGGGAATGATAATTATTTTTAAATAATGTATCAGCAGATTTTACTGATCAGTTCAGTTTCTCTTCCTCATTTAGTGCTTGGTCATCATCAGTGATATGGCTGTCTGTGAACACGATGCAGTTTGTACAGATTTATAAAGTATAAAAAATGATTGTGTGTGTGCACCTGTGTATGTGGATTCAGGTCCTCCTGGGATCCCAGGAAATCAAGGACCAAATGCAAAGGGAGAGAAAGGGGAACCCGGGGCCCCAGGTAAGGGTCTGGATATTGGGCTGTCAGATTTTAGCTCCATGATAACAATCAAGGGATAAAGCCATATAGTACAGTTGAAACTAATAATAATAATAACAATAATGATAACATCAACTATTATTAACTCCCATTATGAACATCATATCATTGTTTCAATATATCTAAACAGCCCTAGCTGGATTAATGGTTGTGCAGCTCCACTGTGAAGGTTTGAGGTCTGACTGGCCGTGAGAACGGAGCTCAGTGACAGGAACTTTTCATGGTGTTTGATGAACATTGATACATTAAATCAGCTGTGAATGAGATGCTTCCAGGCCTAAATGTTGTACTTCTGACTCTCGTCCCCTGCAGGACCCCGAGGAGACAAAGGTGACATAGGGAACTCTGGCCGATCAGGTACATGAATGCTACATCCTGTGGCATGTGTTTACATGTGTCTTTACAGGAGTGTGTTTATCTTTGCAGTAGTGGTACACCTCATGTCTTTTGGTTCAATTGTTGTGCACAGGGATACCTGGAGTCTCTGGGATGAAAGGAGAGAAAGGAGACCAGGGAGATGTTGGAGCAGTGGGTCCTCCAGGTAAGCTGGGTAACATCTGTATGGTTGGATTCATACATGTATATATTGAGCCAATATATCAAGCCAGTTTTTCCTCTTTAGTCAATATCATACAATGTAATGACAACAATCTTTTAACTCAGCCTTAATTTCTTTTATTTGCACATTTAAAGTGATTTTGTTATTTTGTAGGTCAGCATCCATCAGAAGGTGATAATCACAAATAAACAAATTCACAAACACATGAGATAAACTAAATATGTATAGTTTCATATGTAAATGTGTATCAGTCATCAGAGCTCATGGAACTCTGAGTCTGAGTGTGAAGCAGATCAGTTCCTGTCATCCCTGGCTGACTGTAGTGGGCTTTTTTTAAGAGAGTTTGTTTTAGTGTCTAATCAGCTGAAACAGATTGAACCAGGATCATCAGGTACATGGGTAACTTTATTTGTACCTGTAGGAACATTTGGTTAGCAGTAAAAGAGAGTCAGCATGTGATACATAGAGAAAAAAAACAACCATATACATACTCATGAAATGGTTTGGTTCTGCACTTTGGGACCATGAAGGAACATGCTAAAATTCATTGTTCAAAAGTTGTGATTGTGTCATTTAAGATGGAGCCAGCTATCCGTTGTAACTGTCTGGTGTACAGGGATGCTGGGTTAAGTCGTGACTCACCATCAGCTACTGGACTAATTAGAAATTTTGTTGAGAGAATTCCTGCTCTTCAAAGCCAGATTTCAAACCATGGCACCAGAGAAAAGCATAAAGGTGACTCAACAAAAGCACAGTAGAATGAGATCATCATGGTATAGTCATTATGAAAATGGGACACTTTCCTCAGACACAGCAAACACTGATGCCCCGTATTACACACAGCTTCACAATCTCCCTCAAAATTCAGCTTTGTGGCAAGGTGGAAGATAAATCACTTTCTTCTTTGACAGGGGAAGATGAGAACAAAATCAGCTGCTTCACAGTAACACGGCTGAGTTTGAATGCATCATTGGTTTTATTGTGTCACGGTTTGATTGACGAGCCTAACGTACAACACAGTGTCTTAGTTTGGTGAGTCCAGTGTGGTACAGAGACTGTAAATCCTGGACTGAGCCCTGAATGTAAAGAGATGCTTCAGTGTGACACAGTTCAGATTGCAAGTGTGTTTCTTTAATTAAGTTGCTGGTACCTTCCCGTACCTGTGAATGCTTGCCTGAGGTAAAAACCACTGTCACTGTCGTTAACTGCTGCCAACTGCTCTGGTCCAGTAAAAATGTGTCAGTCCATGTCAGCAAAGTCCAGCTCTGGTTTCGTGATTTCCTTCTGTTGTCTTGTCCTCAGGAGAGAAAGGAGCTACTGGTTCCAATGGAAGTGATGGTGAGTATTGAAGTTACAAAATCATGTTTCTTCCATCTGTGATGTTCTGAAAAGCATTTTACAGAGTCACAGAAAAACCAGTCCAGAGTCCAGATGACAGGTCTGTATTTGAGGCAGAGAAAGAGGAAGGAATAAGTTGAACAACAGCAGCATGCTGAAAGCTAGACCTGAAACTGGAGATCAGATACAGTATCTGTTGCACCTTCTATAGTTTGATTCATACTTAGTTTTAAGTCTAAATGACACTGATGCCATCAGTATAACACACTCATACCATATAAACTGGGCATGTGGCCATTTATCCTCAACAGGTTCCCAAGGAGCACCAGGACCCAAAGGAGAAAAGGGAGAGGGAGGGAAGGAGAGAGCCCCAACAGAGTGTAAGTCTGCAAACTACTGACCTGAGTAGCAGACAACACAGATGGTGTTAAATTTAAGCTAAATGCCCCTGTTAGGTGCTTGATGACACCTGAAAAGATGTTAAATGTCTGATTGTTGGCTTTGATGTTTATAACCATGAGTTCATCCTAACAAGCCAAACATGTTTTGAGAAGATGCTTCAACTACTCGATCTCAATCTTTGTATCATCTCAGTGCATGTGCGTCTCATGCCGGGGCCAAACCGAGGGCGAGTGGAGGTATGGTACAATGGGTTTTGGGGCACAGTGTGTGATGACAACTTTGACATTATGGATGCCAAGGTTATCTGTGGGATGCTGGGCTTCCAGTATGCCTCCTCCACCTTCACTGCTTCACCAGGTAAGATGCGCCACCATGTGATATCACTTCGCTGTGACTCTGACCTTTACTACACCTCATGGTGTTGAATGAAGTTGTCTTGCTGATGGAACAAGAATAAATAATTAATGTAAGAATTTTTTCTTTATTACAACTTAACTTAACTGAAATGTTATTAATAATCTCTTGTTGCAAAGGAAAACTGCCATGACAAGTATGGTAGGTCACAGGTGAACCAGGACATGGTCTTTAACTGTGGTGAATCAGGCTAACATGATGATGATGATTATGATGACGATGATGTTGACGTGCTGTAAAACTAGTCATTACATAGTCAACTACAGCAACGTCCTCGGTCTCAGTGTTTGATAAGGCACAATGACAAACACAGTGCAGAATCAAGATATGCAGATATAGGGGTTGAGCATTCTAACTGTATTTGTCCTTCTGCAGGTTCTGGTAAGATCTGGCTGGACGACCTACGATGTACAGGATCAGAGTCTGACATCTTTAGCTGCCCAAACGGTGGTATTGGTCAACACAACTGCCAACACAGCGAGGATGTTGGAGTGCAGTGTGTGAGCTGAGGATAAAGAAGAGAAATGGTGGCTGTTCTGCACACGACAGTTAGCTTTGATAAACATGCAATCACATGGCACTGTTCACTGGGGATGTAACCAGAACAGTGCTGCTGCTAATGATGTTCACAGCTTGATTAGTTTCAGTTTATTACTAAACACATTAGCTTAAATGACAGCACACTGTAAACTGAAGATCATATGAATACAACTTTCCTGGAAAAAATTTCTCTGTAAAGTACTTTGTTGGCCTTTTTAGCCCAATTCATTTCCTGTCACTGTTCTCATCAGTCCACATCCTCCTTCTGTCCATCACACACGTTCACATTCGACTTGCAGAAGTCAGGGAACGTGAGATCACTCATGATCAGGAGTGGTGCTGAGAAATGTTTTGTAGATGTGAATTCACAACAAGAGGCATCACAGTCACCAATTGTTAGTTTAGCTCTTTTGTCTGATGTTACCTTTGTATTTCTTTCCTTTACATAGATGATCTTAATGTGTTGTTGTTTCTGATGAAAAAATTGATACTCATCAGTGTCAGTCTAAATCTGCAAGGACACTGAAATCAAGGACAGTTTGCTTCTCTTTAATGTTTGATGTAATCAAAGCTGCACTGATGAACATTTTATATTAACAATAGTTTAACAGTGTTCCCACAGAGAGTCATTACCTGACCTTCAGTCAGTGTCTTTCAGTTAAATATTTTGGATTTATGAATTCAAACTTTACTGTGTTGGTTCAGGCTCAACAACCTCCCCTCACCCATGTGTTTTTATTCTGCTGAGGTGAGGTAAAGATGACTCCACCTATTCCATGGAGATAAATCTGAGTCTGCTGTTGCCAGTGTAATTTCAATTAGGCAGCTGTTTTTGGTTACAAAGCTTTAGACAACCACTTCCTCTCCTCACAGACTTAATGACCAGCAGAAGTACACCGTGTTTGGCTTTACACAGTGCATTTCTATCTTTTGGTAAATAAACCAATAACCATAAACTTATCGGAAAACGTTTACTAAGCTAATAAATCAAGGGAGAAGTAAAGACATTTTCACCTAGACTTCAATACAATCTGACTTCCTTTTTATAAGTGGAGTTGCCCCTTGATGGTCATTAGATATAATGTAGGTTTAAGGGTCAGGCAGACCAGGTATAGCAAGGTAAGCAAACACAGAGTAGAATTAAGACAGAGCCAAACACAAGAGTTCAAAGGGCTGAGGACACTACTAATGCCGAAGAACCATCAATCTGAAGACAACTGGTGAGTAGACCTGGGTATAAATACAGGGAGGCTTGATTGGTGATTGGTAACCAGCAAGTGAGTAAAACTGTAGGTTAATGGAATAAAGCAATCAGTCAACAGGTTGCCAGGTCTGCCACAACATGCTCTGTCAAACAGTCTCAACCATGACATCACAGAGCCAAAGAAAGTTCATGCTAATAGTTAATTTCAGGCTTGGTGCACAGTGTTTTAACAGCTGTTAGGGTCACAGTTACTTTCTCACTGTGCAGAAATCACAGTGAAAATAATATACATATATATTAAATAAAACACTCCATGAGCACTTATCACTTCAGCTGAAAGTAACTGAGAAAAAGAGAGTTTCACATCACACATCAGCTGTTTACAGATTTGAAAGCCAGTTTGTGGTGATGGTCTGCCTGGCGCTGATTCCGTGCTGTTGTGCGCAGTAGCCTCCCTCCAGATTCTTTGGCAGCGGCGAAAGTGAACCTGCATGGAGGGAACAGTAACATCTTCTGTCTGAGAAAGGAACAGCGGTGGTTGATAGCCCATCATTGCCATGAAAGGTGTCAGACCTGTAGTGGAGCAGGTGAGGGAGTTGTAAGGTTTAGATGGTGGGAAACTTACTACTTGGGAGCTGGGAGTGAGGATTTGAAGTTGACTGGTGGGTCTTGGCTCTGCGTCTCTCCTTCATTTTGTTGTCCATTCTGGTGGCTAATGACATCAGTTCCTCGAGAGCCAGTTCATCTTTCGTGAATTCTGAGAGGCCTTGGGCAAAAGCCCCCCGGAGTGAGACTGCAACCCATCCACTTTCAGCTGCCAGAATGCCGAACTCGATGGAATATTCTGCCACCAACCTCATTCCCTGTCAGAGAGACAGTAGATGACCTGCCACAGAGCGGTGGCCCACTGACTGGCTTTGCCTGAAAGGAGTCTCACCATGAAGGCAATCTTCGATTCATCAGTGATGTACGTGGGTTGCTGGTTAAACACTAGTGAGCACTGGTGGAAAAATCGACCACATGCTCCTAACTCCCCACAGTAGCGTTCAGGAGTGGGCATGTGTGTCTCCCGAACTGGAATGGCATAGGCTCTGGGGGGTGGGTCTGCCTGGCAAAGGGGGACAGGAGCAGAGGGTGCTGGTGGTGTTAAATGCGCAGTGACATGCTCCATCTGAGTCCCAAGGTGAGTGACATTGGTGTTCAGGGCCTTGAACTGCTCAATAATTTCCTGGACCATCTTTCTGTGCTGTCCAATCAAGTGGCCCTGAACTGTCAGTGCCTGCGTGAAGGGATCTGAATCTGCGGGGTCCATACTGGCCTGATTGTTCTGTTATGGATTGTAATTAGAGTAACACTGGTTGGAGGCCCCTGAGCAGATTCAGACACAGACAATACTGGTGATGAATAAGTGGATGTTTATTTAGTTTCAGGAGTTAATACTGGGTTCAGGGTGGGTTTCCAGGAGTTGCTCTCAGAAAAAATTACATGAGAAACATGACTTCATAACATACTTACACAGTCACGTAATCTACTCTGTGCTACACATTGGATGCAGTATACAGTCATCTGACCACTAAGAGTAGCCTACAGTACCATAATGTTCACTATAGTACATGCTGAAGAGTTACCAGTTCTAATTGCAGAAGGTCCTGATGATTGAGGCCCCACATTTTTTAATGTGACTGATGTTTTTGTGCATATGTGTATATTTCTAGGTTGAAGTGTGATCATGATGACTTACTTACAGATAGTGATGTTGCTTACATTATTCATTGCATTGTTATTGCTATTCTTTATTCATAATAACAACAACATATATAACAAAAACAATACTGATTACTGATGTGGTTGTATGATTAAAATATTAATCATATTAAATTCAAATTTGTTTGTGAGTTTCTACATCTGTTAACTATGTAGTTCGAACCATGGTGGTTCAAACTAACACAGTTCAAATTCCTGTGGAACCAACAAGGTACTACAGTTTTAGGGAAACTTTTCAGATGTTAGTTTGTCATTATATCGGACATGAACCCCTGAACTGGAGTGGACTCTCAAACTGAACTCGACTGTGAATAATGGATTTGGAAGAGACTTTCTTTCCAGGTCCATCTAGTTCCATCAGGTTCAGGATCAGGATTGGAGATTAATGAGCTGGTTTTAATCACAAGCAGCTGAGTTGACTGATTAGCAGGGACACATTGAAATGCAGTGAGACATTTCATTTTCTGGACAGAGCTCCTGTAAAAGGTTTGGCTCCAATGAGAAAGTGAAGTGTCACTACGCAGAACTAGAACACTCCCTTTCAGGCCTGGGGGGAGGAGGGAGGAAGGATTTGATTCACAGCCGATCTGTCTGCCCACTTTTCCCTTTAGGGGACAGCAGCCCGAGTCACACCACTATCACGTCTCCTGCCTCCCTGTCCTCTGTCCCTCCATCCTGCGCTGAGGGACAGTTGGAGTACGGCTGCTGCCGAGGTGAATTAAAACTACAAAGTGCTGATTAGAATTCAGCAGCCATGTCCCTTTCTCCTGTGGCCCCTGCTCTGGGTGAAAAATGGAAATAAACATGAGGGGGGGGGTCTTACTCTGCTGTTCATTAGCCAAGCCAACTTGAGGTCACCAAGACCTGCTCCCTGGCACCCAGACCACTGCCTGTAATTGAGGGCTGACGTGGATAAATAAATGATAGAAGTGAGGGAGGGCGTGTTAGGAGAGGAGCAGTGGGTAACAGAATGGATAATGGGTAATGAGGGTGCCCTCACTGTCCTCCTCACCTGTGTAAAGCACCTCAGTACTGCTGCAGACTGTCTGAGCAACCCAGACGTTTAGGAAGATATTCAAGAGGCATTACTGCACATTACTGGTCCTCTGAGTCACCAGAGGCTGTGAGCCCCCCTTGCCCCCCGTATGAGCTTTGGCTCTGTATTGTGTTCAGTTGTGTAGTCACATAAAAAGCAAACTTACAAAGCACAATTGACTGATTGATTGATTGATTCATTCAATAAGATGTATTTGAATAGGAATAGATAAATATAGTAACACACTGCATAAGATAAGTTAGTGAGCTTCAGAATATTCATAATTAACCACCAAACCTGAGGAACACTGACAGAGCTGCAGCCTCAGTGTCATTGAGAATGAAGGATTCTGTAACATGAACCATGTGACAGAGGCTTGTCAGAATCCTGACAGCACTTTCATTCCTTACTGATACAGCTCAGACTGCAAAAAGTGCTGTGATGCTGGGTGTTACAGTGACTGTGATAAATGCAGATGCAGATCCAGCTATTATCTTTGGACTCAGATTTTATGCATATGGCCGTGTGCAGTTTTTCTAGATTTTTTAGATATAAAATCTTATCTAATCTTATGGTTATCATATCATCACATTCTTGCCAACACACAGTACAATACACTTAAATGGCAATCACATACGGTGTACCTGAGCCAAACCTCAGCTCCTGTGCTGCTCTGTATTGTTTGCAGCTGTAACTGAGCAGTTACAACAGTGGTAAATTGTATCTGAATGAACAGCATATTTGATCCAACCACAAGTAGCTGATAGGAAATACCAGAGGGACTCACTGTATTTGTCTTTACGACATTAGGCCTGCAGTACAAATTAAACACAACCCTGCTGCCAGGCCATTTTGTAGTGAAAGAGAAACACTGGAAAGAGGAACACTGAAGGCAGTCACATCATCATCACCCTGTGTGTATTTGTGGTTGTTTCTGGCAGACACTGCTCCTCTGGTCTGAGCTGTTGTCTACAGCAGCTGGAGGAAATTTACCACTGGTGTGGAGTCTTTGTTTATTCAGGGTTGTGCTTTTTTCTTGCTGTTGCTACATTTTATCTCTTGCTGAAGCAGTGTTAGTTAGACTATACTGAGCCCTCCTGACCTCTGTGAGTCAGCAATTCTCTTTGAGTGACAGACAGCACTGACTAGGACCTTTGTTTCCATTTGTGTTCAAGGTCACGTCAATTGATTCATAACTGTATATTCATAGCTGCTTGGATTAGGAGAACATTCTTCTCATCTCTCAGTCAAACCCCCCTGAGATGGGAGGCGAGGTATCAGTTTAGTGCTGTGTCCATGACAAAGTGGAGTCCATGGCCAGCTGGATGGTCCTGCCACACCACAGCAGTGTCCCAATGACAAATCATCGATCATCCTCCATCCCGGGCTGTGGGATTGCTACTGTAAGACAGGGTCAAGTCCACGCCCAAAGACCCGTCAAAAGCTGACAGCACCCGCAGTCTGTAGTGAGATTTTGTATAGAGATTTTTTCCTCTCATGTTTTCTTTTAGGGACTTAGATTTGGCTTCTGAAGTGTGTGTAAATACATGTTTGTGTGTGTGTTACAGTGTATGTAAGGTATTCCTTTCTGGCTGTGTGTTGTCTTTCCTCCTTACACTCTCATTAACCTGCCTCCTTTATTTAGTTTGTTTGCCATACTCACACCACCACACCATCACTCATTGTACTGAAACCAATGCATGACCCCCCTTCCTGTTCCCACCAGTCTCCGTCTATACCTGATCTCCATCTTGCCATCAACGCCACCTCCTGCTACAGTATTAAAGGAGTGGGTCCTCTCTCCATCATCCTGCCCTAGCTACATTCAAAATAATTTCTTAGACATAATTTTGATCAAAGTGTTTCAACGTGGTTCAGTTCTCTGACAGCACAGGCTCTGTGTGAACTGTATATAAATATCAGAGCAGAGAATCTCGTTACTGGAATAATGAAATAAAAACTGACCGCATGCATGACCTATGTGTCTTACCACACATGGTGCAGCTAACAGGTGGAATCCATGCTGTGAGTGACTTGGAAGTGTCAGGAGGAGGAAAGGACAGAAATTTAGAGTGGTGGGGTGTCAACAGGGGTGAGGAGAAGAGAAAATGTTGAAGACAGTACGACAGTGGAGGCAGACTGGAGTTACAAACCAAAATCATTCAGAGGGAAAACCGCTCTGGAAGCAGAATCTTTTTTGAGTGTGGGGTAACTGTAGAACTGGACAGGAAATTGAAAAAACTACTGTTAGTGTCAACACTGCATTCAAGTCAATTAGCACCCACAAATGAAACTTCTTTTACCCACAAATGAAACAATTGTGGGCGACAGCACTGTAGCTGGCAGTGGTGACCATCTAATGTCAGTAAATGAACCCCTAAGGAAGAGGAACGAGGTTTCATTAATTAAGACATACATCAAACAAATGTTCTTTCCTCTCTTCGAGTTTCTCTCCTGCAGCATAGTCCTGAGCTAAGAGCACTAAAACAACACAACAGAGACATGTCACAGTGACCTGCCTTCACTGTCCTGTGGGTGGAGAGCACTATTGTTGCACAGATATCAGCTCTTTGGCCACTGGTTTACCAATAAAAAGAACTCCAACAAGTGTCTAATTTTATCCCAAACTCTGTGTTGTTTCAACAGTAGACTGACCTCTGACTCCTGTTGTATCTGCACCTAGGGTGGCTCAGACCAAGGGTCTAATTTTGCCAACTAATCACATGGGTTTCTGTTGCTCATTAAAAGCCCTCATCTGCCATGCAGTGTGCAGCTGCTAACCTTTGAGACTGGCCCTGCAGGAGAGGCACACTCTCATTTGTATACATTGCATGTCAATGACAATGTTAAAGGGCAACCAACAGCACTTGGGTGGCAGTGAGTGGAGGGATGGGGAGTGCTTTAGAAACAAGAAGTGTCATTATCCATAAGTGTTTTTCCAACCTTGTCAAATGAGCCTCTAAATGTACTTGTCTCTTTCATTTAAGACCCATCAAGTGCAGATTAAATATGGCGACTTCCTGTTTCATTCTTTGGGGCACTGGACGAACATTTAAACACAGAACAACACAGAAACAGTAAAAGTTACACATGTGTTTGAATTGTTCTAGAGGTGATTTGAAGTTTGTATCTTTATCTGATCATGAGTTATGCTCAGTCTTTTGAGTAGTAAATATTATAAAATACCACTAAAAAAGTGGTAGGTGTCAAAGTAACATCTACATGAATGGCAGGCACATTGTCCAAAGCATCACACTGCCTCCACCAGCTTGTCTTCTTCCCATATGCATCCAGGTGCCAAAGACGCACACACACCCAGAAATCCACATGATGTAAAAGAAAACCTGATCCCTCAGACCAGACCACCTTCTTCATTGCTGAATGGTCCAGTTCTGAGGCTCATGTGTCCATTGTAGGAGCTTTTGGTGGTGGTCAGGGGTCAGCATGGACACCCTGTCGGACACACTCTGAGGCTACACAGCCCCATACACAACAAACTGTGATGCTCTGTGTACCAGCATGAATTTCTTTAGCAGTTTGAGCTACAGTAGCTCTTCCACACGCTCCAGCCTTCGCTCCCTATGACCCAATGAGCTTTGACCCCTGACCCTGTCTGTGGTCCAGTGGTTTTTCTTCCTTGTGCCACTTCTGGTAGGTCCTGACCACTGCAGCCTGGAAACATCCCACAGAGCTGCAGTGCTGGAGATGCTCTGACCCAATTAATTCTATTCTATCTATAGTCTATTTCTTGGTCATTCTGATCATACATTAAAGCCCTTGAAAATAATATAATTAAAAAAAGCAGCATACTGGACAAATGATAGTGTTGCATTCTTAAATAGACAGGACTTCTGTTTGGCAACTTTACTCTCCCTGGTGCTGCATAATGCCTTTGCATTAGTTTTTTCCAAGAAGCAGCCAGGGCTCACATCACAACAAAACAAGTTCACCTGGCTTCACACAAACACAAACTGCATCACACCGTGGTATTACACACTGAAATACAGCAGAATATACGGTATAGGGAACAAAAATGAAATTAGAATATATTTTCCAGTCCATGTATTATCTATAAGGTCTTAATAAAATTTGTTGTTTCCCAACTGTGTCTAGGTCGCAACATTAGGTTTTAGGATGCACCATAGCAGAGAGTCCGCTCTGCTGAGGATGACAAACTCATCTCTAGACTCAGGAAATCACATAACTTAAATTTTCATCTGTCTGTAGCCACTTGCTCAGCTCAATCACTCTCGGACCACCTGAAGCATGTTATCAATTATAACAGACACTGACATGATCCAACCCTGTCCTGATAATGTGTCCTCTTCCTCTTCACCAATCTCTTGTGGGGTACCACTAGGCTTCATGTTAGCTGCTGTTGTATTTTCCCCGTGCTTTCTTTGGGTGCTATCCTTATGCAGCATTGAACAGCCTCAACTACAGTCAAGACTCGTGGGTAATGTATAGCTCTTTGTAATGTGAATAATAAACATGATCATTGAATGTTGTCTCCCACACAAGAGGCCTCTGTCAGACCTCTGGCTTAAAGTTAGAAAAATCCATTCAACAGCCGACAGGACCAGGATCACACTCACTTCTGTGGCTCCCCAGCTGAACTGGCACAGAGCAGTTACTGTATATACACTCAGTGATGACTTTATCAGGAACAGCTCACCAATCTCTTGTTCTTCTGTTGATAAAACCAGCCTGAGACGACTTTATCTTTATGACATGCATTATTATGCACAGATTGAATCAGCTGCAACATGGACGGCTTGTATCCATTGCTACTGTCTCTTGCTTAAGAAGGTGTTAATTTACAGCTGCAAGATGTCACACAAACATTATCAGTCTTTGTCCCAATGAAACCTTTTCCTGGTGATATTTTTGAATGTGTAGCTGCCAGGGTGAAGGTAAGTGAAAAGGAAGGAAAAGTGAAGTTTCTGAATGACCTCAAGGTAAAATTATGCTTATAAGTACAAGTATATGTACATGTTTCATATTGTTATTAATCTATACAGCATTGAAACAGTAGTTGCCCAGGGCTAAAAATGCCCCCCAACAATAATAACAATACAACATCAGATTCACGTTAGTCTCATGTTCAGTTACAATAAAAGAATAGACTTTTCACCGTCCTAAAGAGTGATTGTTCTACTTTTATCCATTTTGAGAGTGAATTATGCACAAAATCACTTCCTCTTTAGTGATGTTACCCGCAAAATAAAAAATGCAAGAAAGCTGTTTTACAGCAGTGCTTTTATTCTGAAATTTCTACTGGAGCTGTGTGAAGGTATTTACATTTTTTGTGTTTTAATTTGCCAGAATCGTTTTAGCATTAGACAGAAAAGGGTTAGGATTAGGGTTAGTCCATTAGTTCATCATATCAATCATATTTGCCACAACACGGTGATATATTGATAATATTGTGTAGTATTAATGGCTGCCCTTCATCTTCCTTAGAGCAATATTATGCCATCACTACTTCTCCCCTTCAGCTACATTTAAAGTTCAAAATGTTTTCCATGATGGACTCAGTGTTTAAAACCAACTACATGTAAAGTTATTACAGAAGTAGCCATTAGAAGATTGTGGACTGTGGCCATAAAGGTCAGATACAATACTCAGATTGACTGAGGCATTCAGACCAGGACTGATTGGAATTAATGTTATGAATATTATTAGTAAGGAATGATTTCCTGGCCAGTGTGTTGGTGTGGCAGTAAGTGTTGCCTCATGGCAAGAAGCTTCTGGGTTTGATTCCCAGGCCTGGAGCCTTTCTGTGTGGAGTTTGCATGTTTTCCCTGTGCCTGCATGGGTTCTCTCCAGCTTCCTCCCACAGTTCAAAGACCTGCATGTTTAAGTTACTTGGTAATTCTAAATTGCCCATGAGTGTGAGTGTGAATGGTTGTTTATCTCTGTATCTGTCTCAATGTGGTGGCCCTGTGATAGACTGGAGAGCTGTCCAGGGTGTACCCTGCTAAGCAGTATAGTAATAGTAAATAATGGATTGCTCTTTTCCTTCAAAATACTACAGTGGATCACTAGTTTATTTATCCTCCATGTCCATTCAGCTGTTCTACACACTCATGAACAGTACAATTTATGTAGTATGGTAATATTCTTTCACATGATCTCTTCACCTTAACTGTTAAACTCTGTTCAGTGTCCGACCATTTCATGTTATGAACAGTGCTCATTACACAGATGAAGAAAGGTAGCTAGTTGCGAAAGTTTTTATTGTTGTGATGTCCAAGTACTGTTGAATATTATCTTCTTTTGTTACTAGATTGTTACTAGATTATTGATACTAGGTCAATATGTCACTGCAGTTTTGTTGGCTGTCAAGAATATCTCAAAATTCCAAAGCCTTTGAGTCAGCAGTGAGATTCATATGAGTATTCATATCTCCAGTATACATAGTTATGGTTGGTAAGAGTGATTGACATAAACTCAGAGAGTTCAGGAAGAAACCTAACATGCTTAACATGAATTACTTGATGCTGTGCTGTTTGAGAAGAGTTGTTTTCACAGTGTCCTTTGTTAAAGTACATCTTTAGCATCTTTAGTCTTCTCCTCTTTAAGTCAATTTATTACTGAATCTTGTGCTAACAGTTTGTATAATGTTTGAAAAAAGAGATGCACTCATGCTGTTTTTTAAACACATTCATGCTGTTTTTTTTTTTCATTTCATTGACCTAAATATTAATTCTACCCTCTCTTACATAGGTCAGCTTTATTTTTTTTCTTTATGGCAGTGATTAATGTGGTTGGCATGGTCTGCTTTTCAGGATCAGCTACAAAAGCCCAGATTTGGTGGACAAAGGCTGTGACCCAGTATGGAAAGCCTTAACTTTGACGATCAGTGTACTCACTGCTCCTTACCATCCCTCTAACTGCACAGAAGGAATTCTGATTGAGCTAGCGTATAAAAGAGACATTTCCATTCTATGCTCCATATACAATATCTTCTCTTTTATCCTTTTCACTTCCTTGCTGACCTCTTCATGGATGCCGCGTATATAGGCTGAGGGAGACATTGTGGCTGAGTTATGTCCCTGTTTCCCGCTTCCCTCAGGTTGATTTAAACCCCTGCGAATCAACCGTAATGCACGGCCACTGTTTCTCAGATGTGTCACATCTCTATTCATGGGAGTGATTGGTAATGAGACAGCAGCAGAGACCTGAGAATCTATCATGTAGTATGACTGCCCTGAGGGGAAGAGATTGGAGAGGAGAGCTGCTGATATCAGGAGTTCACCATTATTTTCCAAGAGTGGCTGTCTTATGGTGAGTCCCTGCCACATGGTGACGCCAGCTAATCACAATGCTGAACGGCTCCTATATAAGGTACTGTCATTGTCTGACACTGACCAACTTTAATGTCCTCACATATCCTCCCAGACAAACCTCTCTGTGTTTTAGACACAGCTGAATTCTGCAGGAGAACTGCAGAGGAACAGTGGTGATGTATTCTGCAATGAGTCAGATCTTTAATTCTAACATACTGTGGACAGTAATGAACCTGTTACAGTAATGTGATTTTTTAAATTTAATTTATAATCCCAGAAACCTTGTTACTAAACTTTGGGTGGTCTGGTCTGATGGATCAGGTTTTCTTTTATTCATCATGGGATGGTCGGGTGTGTGTCTTACCTGGAGAAGACATGACACCAGGATGCAGGATGGGAAGAAGACAAGCTGGTGGAGGCAGTGTGATTCATAACTCAGCCCTTACCTGCTCTGCTTTCTCTCTCTCTCACACAAAAACCTATTAAGAACAGATCTGTGTGCATTATCGAGCTGGTCATTAGGAGTACTGTGAGAAATCCCACTGCACTGGGGGGCCAATGGAGCCAATGGAAAGTTTTGGTGGCCATGTGTGTCTTAGTACCAGCCCCTTTGTGTGCCTACCACACAGGGTGTGCAGAGCATGTTGTGTGTGTGTTTGTCTTTGATGGGTTAGGTGTTGAAAGACCAGTCTCAAATTTAGTATTAAATAATTATCATTTCACATCCTCAACAAGGTTCAAAGCAGCCAACACTGGGTCCCACTGAACAACAATAGGAAGACAGGAGTCTGAATACTGATGGTTTACAATACAGGCTCTTCTCTTTGAAGAGAGACTGTGATGCTGGGCGCTCAGTGATTCAGAATATGTCATGTCTAAAAAATTGTCTCTTTGCTGCAGGCTGCTGTTAGAAACTTGGGATTGCCTTTCCAGCCAAAAAAAGGAAATACCAAGGTGGGCGCAGCCACAATAGTTAATAAACTTACATGAGCTGAATAAATGTCACCAGCACAAAAGCTGCTCCCAGTCTGTGCCCCATGCTTTGCACCAAGGTTATGTTTACATACTGGGTATAGTCATTAGCATTACTTCTGTTTTCACCAGTTTACACTGAAATTAAACAGATTTTGTAACAAATCTGCTACATTGGCACCATATTACGAGTAGTGTTATTTCCTGTTGCATAATGACACTTATCACCCCAGAACTAGGCAATTTCTGTCTACTGTACATATAGCTACCACACATAATGAAGTAAATACATAAAAGTAATGCTTTCATGGGGAAATGCCAAGCCAAATGTACTGACATTGGCAGAGACCTGAGCTATTGGGGACTGGTGATTTTGTTGTGACAATTTCATGAATATGAAACCTTACTGCTAAAATCCTGTTTTGAGTGGTATATATTAGTGAAATCAGAGAAACAGTGTTTTTTGTCTGCCATCTTGTTTGATGTCTTGTGTGTTTGTGTGTTTGTTTGTGACTTGGACAACTTGAGTTGTGCTCAAGAGACACTGGATGTGTGACATGTGCGATCTGCTGCGTTGCTGCTGCTCTACATAGAGTTCACAGGATCCTTGAATGTTTGATTTGTCATTTTATCGTTGATTCATCTTTGAGTCTATGTGCCATATTCAGATTCAGCCTAGAGCCAGACAGGGTCCGTTTTGTTCTCTGGTATCTTTTGTTGTTTGGTATCTCTGCTCTGTGTATTAATGCTGCTAGACACATGCACCATGCATGAAATCTGAACCTCCAGAACATGCAATGCAGCTGCAAGTCATGAGATGTGTATCTCCTGCATGAGTGTGACATGTTCTGTGATGCATCCATTATGTTCCTACTCTCTTGCAGTCTGCACACAGACCCATTTTCAAACAAGACCCTATCATCAGGCTCCTATTGCTACCAGGGGAAACAAGAAAATTCATCTGGTAATAAAAAGTACAGAGAAAAGCGAAGGGGAAATAAATGACCTTCTGAAAGTCCATGCTGTCCATAGATAGTTACAACATTTTTAAAATGTGTTGTAGATTGCTTTAAATTTTATTATTTCTTAATCTGCCATCAAACAGACCAGCTGTTTGAGTCAAACAGAATTAAGACAGCTTCTGCATAGGAATATGCAGTTGAAAAATGTAGTTCCAAAGGACATGGCTATGGTAGAAAAAAACATTTAAAATGAAGTATACACTTCAACTGATTTTGGCTTTTTTTCTGTGGCATGTTTTACAAGTGGTTAAAACAGATTTTTGAAGATGGCCCATTTACAGCAACTCATCACTCAGCATCCTGGTGTTTGGGAGCACACTGATCTGAATTTACTGCAGGAAATACACTGACCATAGATAAGGACAGCACACCAATCACACATCAAATAACCACAATTATCACTTTAATGTACACAAAAGATACTACAATTAGAATAATTGAATTGAATTGAGATTTGGGGAATTTGCCAGAATCTGACTAAACTGAGCTCCTGCCTAATCCAAAAACAGGAAAACTGCATTCTGGTTTGTGGCAAGCATACAATCACCTGTTACTCTAAGTGGCCACGCCTTCAATTCTACACAACTTTAACCCCTAATAAAATGTGTAAAAAGTGACTTATACAAAAATGTATTTGAAATTTTTTTGTTAGGGTCTACTCCCAATTCCTTGTTTTTCTCCAGTCATGCCTTGACCTTGACCTCAAACATCCCAAACACCAGCACTTCATCAAAGCTGAAAAGTGTGAGTTCCACGTTCCAACTGTCTCCTTCCTGAATTATGTGGTGACAGAGGGGGAGGTGAGGATGGATCCATAGAAGGTGAGAGCTGTCAAAGTCTGGCCCACTCCCAGTAAGCATAAGCAAGTATTACGCTTTCTGGGTTTTGCTAATTTAATTTAATAAAGAAATTTCAAACTTCAGTACAATCAAGTTAGTCAAATCAGTAAAATTTCCATGGACTCCTCTGTGGGGAACAGAGAGTGATTAGCAGTTAAGGTGGTGCTGGAGGAGTGGTGGCACTGGTTGGAGGGGCAGAGCAACTGTTCCTGGTCTGTACCAACTGTACAAACCCTGGTCTGATATCTTTATGGACTTTGTGATGGCTCTCCCTGCATCAGAAGGTAACACCACCGTGGTGGATAGATTTTCTTAAATGGTGCATTTCATTTCTCTGCCCAATCTGTCCTCTGCCGAAGAAACAGTTGAGATTGTCCTTGCTCATGTCTTAATGCTTCATGTACTTCCTAGAGACATGGTGCCACTCCTTTTGTGTTGGATCGGACTGATTAGCAGATTCCAATTGTCTGTTAAACTGTAGCGGATTGTCACTGCCACTAAATGCAAACTAGAGCACCAGCATCTCAGGCCAAAACAAATGCTTCATCATTTATATACTTTGTGACTTCTATGCTAGCTCAACTTCCCTCCTCATGTCTTGATGTGTCTATCATGGTCTCATATGTGGGCATTGGTTGAGGAGAGACTACCTGTTTTTGTTGAGAAATATAAAGAGCTATGTGACCCACAATTTTGCCATATCAAAAGAAATGGCAAAAAGATATTGTTTGAGCCATGTTTCTGGAGCTCAGGTGAGAAATCAGTTGAAGTGGTGCAAGCTGGAACACAGCATTTTAATCCCACTCTGTGTGCGGCCCTGGTCCTGTTGGCGCACTGCAGCACAACGCTTCCTATTGGTACTGGGATAGCTGCTGCTTGTTTCATATGAGTAAGTGTGTTTCTGGAGGTCAGTTATGTAATGATGTAGAGTCAGATGCACTTTTCTGGAGATATCTTTGTCAAATGACACCTATATTATTGACTTAATTTATGTTAATTATCATTATTATTATTATTTAAGCTTAAATATTTCCAAAGGTTCTAATTTAACTGCAGCCAGTAAAGACAAGAGAACAGAGAGTGACACAGATTTAGAGGGGTCTCATTAGCATGTATGAAAAAATATGTTACAGGTCAGCTGACCTTTGCCCTAAGTATGCGAGACGTTGAAGTCACACAGAGAATGAAGAAGCAGCTCAGGTGTGAATGATGATGGGGGAGGGAGACGAGAACAAGGATGCACAGCAGAAGGAAAGAGAAATTTTTTCTCTTCAGTCAGATGTCATCAGTGTGAATAAATACAATTTGTCATTTCATTTCACACTTGGTAATGAGACAAACATGCTAAGAGGCTTAAGTCCTCTATGTCACTAGACTAAGAAGCTTTTGTTATAGTACCTGTTTATTGACAGAGGGATCTGTTTGTCTTTAGATGACCAAGGTTAGCTCATTATTTTCTCCTGGAGAGCAGGAGCAGAGGACCAATCTCAATATGTGCTCAGGACGAGAAGGTCATTTCTCCTCTCCTCTGTTCATCCTCTCTCCACATTAGTCAGAAGGACTTTCAACTTCAGCTGCAACATGTCATTACAAATATCTTTGTGTGTTCAGTGCTGCTGCAGCAGACTCATTCAACAGCAATAATATTTCATCTGGATGCTTACATAATCTTTGATACACAGAAAGATTCAGTCTCATAGCCTGCACAACACAAAAAAGCAGCTATGACTAAAATAAGCTCACAGCTTATTTTCAGCTGTAACTGCTCAGATCACCTGAACAACAGTTTCAGCAGCAATATGACCCAGAACAACTTTCTGTTGTTTGTTTTATTCGCCTGTTCATCCTGGATAATGTCCGTGGCTCCTCTTATTCTCTCTGTCTACTTCTGTTTGTCATGTGACAAACGTGATGTGATTTGTTTTTTGACACTGTGGCAGCTGACCTGCTCTGTACTTTCTCTGGCAGGTTGCCATTTCTAGTGCAGTCTATTTATCACACAGTAGCCACGCCCTAATGCAGACCCTGATTTATGGTCTATTTTTATTTAAATGGAACTATCATTTAATAAAATGATACTATATACTATGCACTATATGTGCAGTAATACAACTTATCTGGTTTCAGATCTGCAGTGGAGTTAGTCCACATCTATCTAGAGGAAGAAACAGAAAATAAATGAGTAGTTAGCTATCAGGTGGTGATATATAAGATATTTTGCATTAGATTTGGTTAATTCCCTTCTAATAAGCTCTAGCAACTTGATTTGTAGGTGAGGTGAGGTGAACATGTGAATTACATGGTGCCCTCTAGGCAATGTAGTTCATATAGGGCACATACCAATTGCATACAACCTGAAATGGAGACGGCAGAAATGAGCACCATTACTTTTCTTGCAACTGGCAACTTGCTATGCTAAATTTTGCTATGCAAGAAACGCTAAAGAGTAATCAGTGTGAAGAGAGTAAACTAAAATAAAGAAGTGCCCATACTGGCCCACTTCTAGCACTGTACACACACAACATAGAAATAGACATAATAGACTATTAAGACATAACAGTCGATTGTCAATTGTAATGATGACGTGCTCAGTCAGAGACATTAAATTATTGCACATTAAAGTTATTGAATTATTGCACATATGGTAACAGTTAATAAAATACAGTAGCAGCAGATAAAAATATTATTAAATCTATATAAAAGGTAAGTTTGTGGGAGCTAAGTGTAGGGGTGGAGTCTGATTATTTTGATGGCTCTGACATTTTTATTCATTGCTGTTTGTACATCTACATTGAATCAAATAGAATTTAGGATAGGTGAACAATTTGTTAGTGCGAAATTAAATTGATGATAAAGGTAATAAAAACATGTAGGTTATCTATACTGTTGATTGGTAATATGAACCCAAATGCCAAGTAAAAGTGACTTCATAAACAGCGTTTCTTTAAATTACAAAATTGAGTTGATGTCAATATATTTTTGATGTAAGCAGTTTATGAGTTAACTTAAGTTTTACAGTGCACCATGGCTAAATATTAAACTTTATGGCTTATCACCAGTTTTACAGTCGTATTTGTTACAGTGTTGTCTAAGTTGGCTAAGAGAAAAGGCTTTTTGGGCTGCAGGAGATTTTTCAGAGATGACACAAGGGTCCAAAGACAAAAATTGGCTGCAGGACCGAGCCACAGTGCCATATCCGTGACTCCAACAGAAATAAATTTTTATAATCTGCAATAGGACAATGTGAGCCTGTTGAATTAAGTGACTGTTTGAGAATGCAGGTCTGGCAATGGGTTAGATAATCAGCATGCTGATCTAGATCTAAGGAGGTGTTGGCATGCAGGGACTGGCAGAGTAAACCAGGTTTAATGTGTCAAACGTGAGGGATGGAAACACAAGGATAGTGCGGCATTCTTAGAGAGGATGGTGAACACAGAGGTCTCAAGGCAGTTCAGCCACTTTCTGTTCGTTTCCTGTCTGGAAACCACCATCAGTGTCTTTGAGGCAGAGCTGATCAATAGAGGGAAAAACAAGCAAAAGATGAAATACATCATACATGTCCTGTCAGATTTCATGCTGATGCTAACATCATAATATTATGTTGGTGCTAGAAAACAAAAGATACAGTTGAAGAATACAGTATACGGCAATGAAGTGGTTTACAGAATGTCCAATTTTAAATTGAAATTTAATACAAGCAGTGAAATGATTTTGAATCATCTATGTGAATTTATGTGGTTTTGTCTTAAACTGGTATATCCTGACATTCAAATCCAGTCAAATCAATCAAACTCCAGACACTAAAACACCTCCTTGTATCAGAGACAGTCAACCCTGAATGAAACCATATTTCAGACACAGGAAGTCTGACTTACACATGGTGAACTTTAAATAGACTGTGCTTATATAGAGCTTCTCTCATCTTTACACATTACACACTACATTACATTACACACTACATTAGACACTCATACATTCCTACACTGATGGAATAGCCATCAGGGTTAGTTAACCTGTGCCCCCTGCCCCTGTATCAGCTGCTGTATTTGGCACAGGCGAATTTAACATTAGGCCAGGGCAGGTAATCAAACAGGTGGGAAAAGCAGACCAGGACCAGACCAGGAAGAGGCAACGCCTAGAGGCAGGAGTTGGACATGACAGATGTTTGGGTTTGGTTTATTGATTAGGAAATTTCTGCTACACAGTTTCATCACTACCCTGACAGTGATTAGGATGACACTATTTCACAACACAGTTTGAGACAGCAACAGTAACAACAGAAAACCAGAAAACATTTTGTAGCTTAAAGCAGTCAACTAAGACAGAAAATAGCATTAGTTGAAAGTGTCTGATTCCAGAGCAGGTGCAAGAGAACTTGCCTTGTGATCACTGTGATAAACATTGGTAATAAAAAAAATTGTAAAGAAGTTGGTAGAAGATTGGTGAAGTGTCACCATCAGCCTTTAAAAATAAAACTGGTCCTGAGGCCTTGAGATGGGTGTGGTGGGCTCAGCTGCACAGCTCTGGGGACAAAATGCCTGTGTCTGTATCTGTGACAGGCAGCTCCAACAACAACAGGCTGGCTGTCATCACATCTCACATCTACACTCTTCCCCAAATTATCAGCAAAGTCAGTTGGACACCAGGCCTCTGGTGGCTGCAGTGTGTGATGGCAGGTAGGTGAGCTGTGGTGTCATCACCTAAAGCAGGGACCCAGGGCTTTTCATGTTTAATGTGATCATTGCTCAAGGATCAAAATGCTTCTAGAGACAAGCCTCAATCCAGAGTCAGGCAGAAACTGTGCTATGAATGAAATTACCTCATAACAACTATCTGATGTCACTTGCTGATTTTACTCTCAGGTTCTGCTGTCAGCATCCTCATAGCTCCATTAGCTGCTGTAGGAATTAATAATGAGATCTTCAACTGTAGGTCACTGATCTCAGGACTATTGCCATACAAATGTTCAGACTCCGCTGAATATTGACTGCTATCAACTATACTGACTGACCACTATCTATTCCACAACAACGCTGGACCACACACTGGTCAGTGATTCTGCCTGTGGTCCTCCAGTGACCTCTGTTTTTAACACTAGCCCCCCTTGCTGCCCCATGGTTGGAAGTCTGATCCATTTTTGTGAGACTGTTTCAGTTACATTTTTAACAGTAACAAGTGCTGTACCAGACTTGGATCCTATAACAATTCAAATTGTCCAACAATTCAACAATTCCTCTTTTCATCACCACCAGAGGTGGCAAACCTATGATGTGAATTTTAATAATCTCAGATCCATATGCTCACAGAACCTCCACCACCCTTTAAGAAAACATTGGCTGTGACCTTGAATATGGCACTTTTAAATGTTAGATCTATTTTTAACAAGACATTTCTTATCATAACATTATAACATAATATTCAAGCCTCACCACCACACTACAATATTTCATACTCCTTCAGGAAACATAAACATGGCAGTACCCAAAAGATGTGCATCTTTTATCTAAGAACTTTCATGTTGAATTCATGTTCAATTTGACATTTTTATATTTGCTTAATTGTATGAATTTTACTCAACACGTTACCCCTCCTACTCATATTAAAAGCCATACTTATCTTTTCAGCTGTGGATGTAGGCTTGTCTGATCATTTTTGTCTTTTTTTATTATCAATGGTTTTATACAACATATTTTCCAGAATGTCAGGAAATACTGTCACAATACTGTCAAGAAATACAATGTTACTGCTGAAGTGGCTGCAAATCTTTTTGATCTTTTATATGATGCTCCTGCAGACATTTTAGCTTCCTCATGTGATTTTATCGTAGATTGTTTTAACAGTAAACTAAAGTTAACACTTGACCCAATAGGTCCATTAAAATTGAAAAAGAAGATGACCAATCCAACACCTCCCCAGATGAATGCGGAAATTAAAGAATAAAAAAAAAAAAACGCATGAGTAAAAGCTACATACATTTACATGGTTCCACTTGGACATGTCATCAGAAGGCACAGTATCAATTTCCATTGCTACTCTGATGACAGGCTGATGACACACAGCCTTGTATTGCTATGTCTCCTGATGATCCAGGGCCAACTGCTGCCCTTACCTGTATTTTAGATATGAAGTCATGGATAGCAGAGACTTTTCTATGGCTCAGTCAGGACATATCATTGGTTCTGAGGCTCAGAGAGAGAAGCTCAATGCTAAATTGCAAACACTGGCACTAAACCCAAAAATTCAAGAGAAAAACCTTATAGTCATCTTTGACTCAGATCTCAGTTTTGAACCCCACATCAGAAACATTACTAAGTTGTGAGGTGGAGCCTCCATGGATCAGGAATTTGGAGCCAAGTCAACACCTTGAACTGGTTGTTGTTCCTCAAAGCTCCTGAACCATTGTTGCAGTGACAGGGAGCATTATCCTGCTGAAAGAGGCCACTGCCATTAGGGAAGACTGTTTCCATGAAGGGGGGGACTTGATCTGAACAATGTTTAGGGAGGTGGGATGGGTCAAATTAACATGAATAACAGAACTTTTTCAGCATTTTGAGCTCCAGTAGCTCTTCTGTTGGATTGGACCACGTGGTCCAGCCTTAACTCCCCATGACCATCAGTGAGCTTTGACCCATGACCCTGTCTGTGGTCCAATGGTTTTCCTTCTGGACCACTTCTGGTACCACTGTAACCCAGGAACATCGCACAGAGCTGCAGGGTTGGAGATGCTCTGACTCAGTTGTCTACATAGCACAGGTTGGTCCTTGTCAAAGTCACTCACATGTGACCATTTTTCCTTCTTCAACACATCAACTTCAGGACAAAATGGTCACTTGCTGCCTAATATTTCCCACCCACTGACAGGAGCCATTGTAACCTGATAATCAATGTATATATATATATATATATATATATATATATATATATATAAATATATATATATAT
>CM076658.1:24182421-24199690 GCA_038496675.1 Rachycentron canadum
ATATATATATATATATATATATATTATTATATATATATTATTATATATATTATTATATATATATATAGTTGTTTTTTTTAATTCACTGGTCAGTGGTCATAATGTTATGGCTGGTGTATGCAGATATGCAGAATGTATGAAACACTTGATATCTGTATAAAAAGTTATAGTATCTTGATCATGAAGTGACAAAGTCAACCCCTCTTGTTCCTTTTGTCCTCACTGATAGACCTGGGACTGACAGGTGTCCCAGAGGAATCCTTGGAGGTTTAAGTAATGCCAACTGCTTTGTGTTAGCTTCAACAAAACTGGAGCTTGGCAATACAATGAAATAATTACAATGATCATTACAATATACTATGACATGAACTGATTTTGCCATAAAATGTGGTCATTATCAATTCCCAACATGACCAAGCCTTAGGACAGCTGAGTGTAGAAGTGAATAAATCCTGGACAATACCTCTTTCTCCTCCCCTTGCATTCATCACTTCCATTAGTCTTCCTGCAGGCTTTGGCTCTAATGGCTCACATTACAGCAATTCATCAAACTGCAGATGGGTGAAGCTTCTTGTCACAGAAAGCCCTCATGCCCAACCCTCTTGAAACAAGGTGATAAAAAGTGACATATGCTTTGCTGCAAATGGAGCAGGAGGGTCACTTTTGGCAAGTAACTCATTGGATAGTCATCTCACTGACACTGGCCATAGTGGACAGGTATGTGTGGCCCTGCTCATTAGAATGGCCTCCTTTTCCTCCTTCAATAAACAAGACAAAAATAAAACAATATTTCTGAAGCAGCGAGCCGCCCGAGTCTGTTCTCTCCTCTCAGAGCATATTGGATTTCTTTGTAATGCAAAGTTTCCACTAAGTTCTATTTTTACCCTGTTTGCTCTGTGAAAGACAAACCTATTTTAAATTGTTGTCTCTTGTCAGAAAATGTTAGCGTGCAATGCCCAGCGCTCGCCAGCAGTGCCGTCCAGCTCGCCTGTTTGTTTCTGGGAGTGACACAGAGCGTCTTGTTGTTTTATTAGTAATGGTGCAAAGACAAACTAGCATCTGTGACAGACCCATGGCTCAGGTGTCAATCAGACACATAAAGCATGCCCCTGCCTGGGGCCCCTCTGAACACAGGCTAAATAATAGAGGTCGGAAGACAACAAGTAGTGTGTTTTATCCCAGCCGCTTTGGTGTCCCACTGCTGGCACATTTTTTGTGTAGTGCCATAAAAACCTGTTGCCTCTCATTTAGCAGAGCGGCTTGTCGGACAGAGAAGGACTGACAGTAAACAAGTATGTCTGATGAAGTCTGACAGCTGCGACAGAGACAGAGATTTCTGCCACAGCAGCTCACAGAGGGTTTACCGCTGATTTGTACGTTCTGTGAAGTGTCACCGGTCTAAAAGGTATTTAACTCACAGAGTGAAGTGCCTTTTAAAGGGGAAACATCTTTCATATTAAACTTAATGTTCTGGTTTTCTAGACATTTATGTCTGCCCCCTGTTTGCCCTGATATTAGCTTTTGATAAATCAGCAAGCACAGAACACAACCGAACTGAAATTCATAAAGGAAAAAAAAAACATCTTTGAATCTGTGGGTCAGCATGTCAGGCTTTCTATTTACCAGCAAATACAGTACACGCCAACCCTAAGCTATGGCCACACAAACAGCTACAGTCATCATTGTCATCATCACCATCTTCAATGTCCTTTATTTAATTTGCCTAAACCGGGGATAGTTTATGTATGTATGTATGTAGCTGAAGTCTTAAGTAATGTAATAGCAGTAGCAGATATACTTTTACAACACCACCATATAGTGTAAAAGTAGTCATGGGATTGTTGTGCTCGTGTGTAGCTGATAACTGCACCTCAAATTTATGTATTTTTTCCAGGGATCAGCTGTGCCACAGATGTAACAAGGCACAGGAAACGATCCACAAACCTATTTCACGTGTACACATGGATCCACTGAGGTCATGATCTGTAAAGCCGATTTCATGTGAAATCAACTCATTAGTTTCCTGAAAAACGTATGTTCACTACAACCTTATTTCTCTGCCTCTGGGGCAGAAACTTGAAATAAAAACCACTTAAGAGATTTAACCTCTAAAGTTTACTGTAAATCATTGGCTTGGCCTTGAAAAAAGATGAGCACATTTGTCAACATTCTCAACTCAGTTAACTCATTTTTTAAAATTTCTTTTTAATATTGATGAACATTGGCAAAAGGCAAAGTCAGTGATGTACAATAAAAGTCAAAGGTCAAATGTCTCAAATGGTCTTATTTCATGCTTCTATCTGTTTCAGAGGCTGATAAATAAAGGTTTCCAACTTGTATCACCCTCTTCTGTCTCTGCTTCCTCCTCTAACAAACACTAACAGCCTAAAGTGCACATACATGGCACTGTACACTCAGAGCTATACTGCTACCAACTAACTAGCTAACCCAACTCTCAACACTATCTCCGTCTCAAAACACACAACCACCTTACTGATCTTTTCCTGAAAGGAGTTGCTCTCCCCATGTATCAATATTCTGTTGCAAACTTCCCAAAGTGCAGATCAGATACAGAAATAACAACTCAGCGTTTGCTGTTTGTGCATGAGTCCCTCCTCTTAAACCACTGGTTGTCCCCATGTTCATAAACACACAGGCTCCACCCTCACTCAAGATGGCAAGGTGCAATACACAATGCTCACGCTAAAAAGGCTCAGACAAAGAATGAGATGAGACCAGAAAACAGAAGCACTTGTCATTGGCACCACAGGCTTAAATCCTGGTCACCAAGTAGATAGTCCAAAAATCCAAAAAGTGTCATTTGCCGGTGGGCCCAAGCACACAAGTCCAGAGTTGAATTTCTTGAATAACTCGCGAGCTGGCTAACTGTCAGTGTTGCTTTGGAGCATATCACAGCAATGCTAGCATGGGCTCATAGTGGTTAGATTGTGTTCACAGGGTAACTAATATAGTTGAGCCTCTTGTGTGTTTGGTGGATGATTGCACAGGGCTCCACAACATTTTGCTGACTGAGAATGTGAAGAGAAGGGAGTTCAGATTTGTTTTGGTCTGAGATGCTGCTGGTCTAGTGCAACATCAAGGGAAAGTGATGATGGTTTACAGAACCTCTAAGGTGCAGATGGATATAATCTACTGTTGTTTAAGGGTTCTTGGATACTCAGAGATGGTTGGTAGTGAGTGACATGACAGATCTACCACCAATCACAATCATTCTTGATTAGTTGAAACCTGAAAAGGAGCAAGGAACAGGAGGAAGTAAATTTATTAAACTGTTCAAACTCTGAGGAGGAAAATACAAGGATTCATCCGACTCAAAATAATCTTGAATAAATCTCTGTAGAAAACATTCAACTACAGCGTCTCGATTTTGTCAGTATCAGTGGTAAATAACAAACTGTTAGCAGTCAAATTATGTTAATTCAATCAGTAACTTAATTAACTTTGTCTGGTGTCAGTAAATAGCATCAGAGTGAGTGCTCAGTGCGCTGTTCCGCTCTTTGCGCTTTTCTGCCGCTAGCATACCGTAGTTTGTTTATTCAGGTGAGCACAGACAAGCAAAGTGCAGTGTTTTGGACTGAGTGTTACTTCTCAGACGCTTCTGCCTTGGAGAATATTAGTCTGTAAGTAATAGAATTATCCTTACAAAACTGATGCGTTTTGTAAGGAAATGTTCTGTTAGTAGTGAATGTGATCTGCTAGCTAGCTGCTGTAGCAGCAGTTACTGTAGCTTTCTGAGCTGTATTTTTTATAGAGTACAGTGCTGCATATACTTCAAGAGAAGACATATATTTATGTCTTAATGTGTGTTTTCCACCTGTATGGATGTGTTAATGTTTGTATACTGATATCTTTATTTTTCTGAATGTGTTTCAGTTTTAGAAAAATCTATCAAAAATCCTAAAGAATCTTCAGTAGAGAATACGAAGAAAAGTCAAGTCTTTGTGTTTATTGGAGGATCTTTAAATGAACTGGCTGTCTAGCTATGCTAGGAGAACGCGCTGCAAGGGCAGTACAACTCAGATCAGGCAAAACAAACTTGATCAGAGCACCACTAATGAATACACTTTGAAGCAGGACCAGTTAAAAATCTATTGTGTGTTTTCGTATCGTACTAAATGAACTAAATGGGTTGGCTTCACAGGAAGACTCCTCCCATGGTTCTGGACCTAGTTACGAGTTAGAGCTATAGTGGATCAATGAAAACCACTATGTCTTATGGAATCCCACAAAGATCAATTTTTGTGCCTCTTTATGCTTCTTAATTGTCCACATCATCCAAGAGCAGACACAATAGCTATGCAGATTTATTTAGCTCCATCCCCAAACGATTTCACTCCCACTGACTCTCCAACTTAGTGCTTGCCTGGAGTCTAGAGCGTTAAAGACTTGGTAAAAACTTTGGTGTGATCATGGATGGGGATCTTAGTTTCAGTTCTGTGCAGTTTCTGTGGTTTGGCACAAAACATATTTTTTTATTCTATCTGCATGCTGTTTTCTTACTATACTTCTTACTTCTATGTTTTATGCTTCCTTTTTTTCTGTTAAGCATGTTGAATGACCACTGTGAAGTTATACAAACACAGTTGCCTTGCTTGTTTTCTTGTGCTGAAAATTAGTTCACATTTTAGCTCCTCCTCTTCAAGTGTTTCTAGTCAAATGACCGAAATAAAGTCTGTGTTAATGTTGGCTCAGGACATTTTCAGGTTTTATTCTTGGACATTAACCCCTTAATAGAGCCCAATCCTGATCCAAAAAAAATAAAGACCCCAGTCCTGATTTCTTGAAGCTTCTCCATCTGGTTGCTAAGAAGTGTCTAAATGAGACTACAGAGGATGCGGTCACGTTGACCATGAAAACCGATCTGCTCCCCAGTCCACCTTTATAGCCTGGTTGTGTCATCAGGGCTGGACTACAGAAAGACCTGGCCCCTGCAGGACTGTGAATACACAGCGTTTAGAAATATAGACATCTGTTCTGTTTCAAAACTGTATCATCAGTACACAAACAATGCCAACACAGTGTAGATCTGTGCAGCAGCAGGTTGATCTGACAGTTCACTGCAGGAAAACTGCAGACCACTGTTAAAGAGGTAAAGGAGAAATAATGCAACAAGTCTTTCAGTCCATGTTTACTGTCTGAAAGTAATTTGAAAATGAAATTAAAAAGACAAACAAAGAAAAAGCCTCAACTTTTTTCTGTCACCAAAGAAAACCATGCTAAATGAAATTCTGATGTATTATCTTTACCAATGACACCATGGACACGTTTGGTTTAAACTTTAAAACATGAGCAGAAACATACAGATTGAAATGCACATTAATGATGTGATCTAATCCAACACAGGAGGTCCTGTGTCGATTTAGCATACAACATACAACAACTTATAGAGATTGTGAGATTGTGTCTAAATTGGGCAAAGGAGCACAGTTGGAACAACAAGCCATGGTAAAACAGAGATAAACAGAACATCCAGAACAAGGAGGACCAGATCCAGTCCAGCTACCTCCTCTGGTCACATGGTTCAGATTAAATAAATAAATATAAATCACCTGCTGAGAACATTGATGACATGATATGAGGATAATTAGTGTTAAAAAAAAAAGTGCATTTTTAAACATAATCTGCATTTAAGATCTGAGAATCAATCCTCTTGTTTCAAATAAACATGGACCAGAGGACGACCATGATGACCACATGTGAAAGTGACATTTTCACTGTCACCACTTTCAGCAAAACAAAATGCCTGATCTGAACATGTTTGATTTGATTGAGCCAGCAGACTCACCCTACCAGCTGCATGAATAACACACACCTACCTGCAGAATGTGACATCCCATTCTTTAAGCATCTTAAGTCTGTGATTAACATGCAGCCAGTGTCCCACCGCTGCCGCCAGGTCCAGGTGTCTTGATGAGGACGATGGTCCTGTGTATGTACTGAGTACGGGAATCTCATGAGGAGGTTGCTGAGGCAAAATGTCATCTCAACATCTATCAGAGAAGGACTGGATTGGTGTCCACCACAAGGTATGCTTGCAGAGCTGTAGAACCATCTATCTGTGTCTCACAAACAGTGTTGTCACAGTGTCTTTCTCTCTCCTGTGGTGATAAAAGTACTCAGATACTTAAAACAACAATGTAACCATGACTACAGTAGACTTGACAGACTGTAGTAGTAGACATCCTTTTGCTGATGATACTCTTACTAATATATTGAATATGATGAGTAGAACAATGTCTCTGTGACTGATGTAACACCTTATATAGCTACATTTGCACTTCATGTGATTCGAGTTTGGTAATGTGTTTAGATATTTATCTAATGTAATGTAACAGAAGTAGAAGTAGCATAATGTGGACATACTGAAGTAATTGTGCTTCATTGCATGTCACCTCTGTCAGTCATTCACACACAGAGACATCTGGTGCCCCTTACTGCCTCTGAACTGAAAGCTACATCCTGCTGCAGGATCGGGCTCACAGGGGTCATCTGGTCTTACTGACAGCCACAAAATCCCGTGCCAACATAGAAAACATAACAATTTATTGAAATTACTTAACATTTATACTCTAATATGAAGACATGTAGAAACATTTTTGCAACACTGGATGAACAGTTAACTGGAGCCTATATAGGTTCACTGATTTCCATTTCTTTTTAAATTAATATATACATAACTACATACATATGTGTAGGTTATATACACAGAGTGAGGTCCATCAGTCTGAGGCAGTAAATAGGCAGGTAGTCTCAGAGCTTTGAACCCACAGTGTGTGTACAGCCTTGTGTGTCTGTGAGACACTTCCAAGCAGAAACAGCATCTTGTAACACAGACATGTCCTCTGTACACAGCAGTGCTCATCGAGGCCTTTTCAGGTCACTTTTAGTACAGTGAATGATGCACAAGAGAGAACACAACAACAGGTGCTGCAAACAGACTGTCTTCCTCCTGTGGAGGCAGTTCCTTTGCAGAGTTCAAAACATTGGGGAATAACTGAGATTATGACTGAGTTCTGATCTGAATTTATCATAATAATTTCTCTAATCAGAGAAGAACAAACTATCGACAAGGGTCTTTGAACGCGCCTCACTGGAGAGACATGCTGTTTTCAGCAGAGCACATGAAGACGTGGTGTCATGAGTGGAAGTTGATGATATCACGGTGTCGACACAGTCATCCATGTGTGTTATGATTTTAAGACTGGTGATGAGACTGTTTCTTCCTCGTTCCGGTCTGATCAACTTCACCGAATTGAACTGGGGCTTGTTTGTCTCGTGGTAGTTCAAGGATGGACGGGTGGCATTACTCCACATTAGTCCGGGTACAAAAGGAAACCGGAAAACGTGCTGTACTTGTTGTTGTTTCCGCCGTGCGCCTTCCCGCCGTCTAGTTTCACATAAATCTCGTCCCCAGAGTCCAGATGCAGAACGACGCTGTTGCTGGCGTAGTCGTAGTTCTGGTCTGCGTCCTGTGCTATGGCACTGGCTCGGACCTGCAGATTGAGAGAAAGCTTTGAGTTGGCAGTTTACTCCCACCCCCCAATCTAGCCCGAAACTACTCTGACATGATGTATCACGTCTTAAAGCGCGAGGATTCACAAATTCATATATTGAGGCTTCTGGGATAAAACTTGATGAAACAAAGATCCAGCATCCGCACCACAACCACGGATCGGATTATTATTTGGGGTGCGTAACGACAGCTGGCTGACACACGAGTCAACAAACTTAATGAATGTGTTGAATGGACACGTACTTACCTGTCCGTTTTTGCACAAGTCTGCCCACATGCTGGTCCCGTCTCCTCCGCGCATCAGGACATGATAGGTGAAGTAGTAAATTCCGGACACCTGGCACGTGAACTTTCCGGTTGTTGCGTCGTAGTGGTTCCCGAGGTTCGTGACAACGTCGTCGAATCTCAACACTTCATATCCCTCGTGGGGGTTTTTCAGACCCACATAAAACGCTATCTTTGCCCCACCAATAGCAGAGCCCGGTTCTCCGCCGGTCTCGGTGCGCGCCGTGCCCACCATGCCGGGTTGACCCATCTTTCCAGAATCACCTCTATCCCCCGGAGGTCCTCTCGGACCCGGTGGCCCCGGTTCGCCTGGCGGCCCCCTCGGTCCGGGTTTCCCAGGCCGACCCTGTTCGCCTTTAGTCCCTTGAACAAAGGTTGGTGAGGGGATCGCGCTCAAGTCCTGCATTACCTCAAGAGCCGTGGCGCTCGGTTTCGGGTTGTAGGGATCACAGATCATCCGGCAGGTCCCCATCATTTCGTAGTGCGCATCGGTCTTGGAAGTTTGCACCAGCAGGGGAATCGCAATGATGAGAGTCAACACCATGACGATGCCAACTACCGCGGCGACGATTCTCTTCCTCTGGAGAGCCCGAGAAGCAAGAGCTAAAAAGTCCGTTTTGCTTTGGGACGTAATGGTGGAAGGTGGTGAGGGCGCCGAAAGCCACGACAGAAAGAGAATGGACCAACACAGTCACTCAGAGAAGAGGAAGAGGAGAGAGAGGCGCATTATAACCCCAAAGCCCAGTGCCGCCCGCAGCGTTCAGCGCGGTGCCACTGTCACTCGGCTTCACTCGGCTGACAGGAGAAGTATTAGTTGTGGCAAGGCGGGACGCGGCGGGTCTCCGAGCATAGACCGGCTCCCAGCGGTTTTGTTCGTCTACAAAAGAGAGGGGGGTCGGTAGGCGTGACGTAGCAAGTTCAGGGCAAAGCCTGTTGCAATTTGAATTATAAAACTGCAACAATAATCATGTCATCTTTATGTATGAATCATAAATCCTTCTCATGGCTTCAGGGGAGAAGGATCAGGACGCATTAGTGACACTTTGAATTTCCAACAGACTGAGACATTTCCTCTTTTATCTCCCTCATTTACAGACAAGCCATCTGAGCGCGGAAGGAGGCAGAATAAATTCATTCACATCTTCACATGTGACTTGTATGAAGAGATGCGTTAAAGTGAAACTGCAGCAATGTTCATTGATGTGACACCATCTGCAGCCTATTTTACCTTCACCCTGGACTTCAGTTCAAACTTATTTCATGTCAGTTATTGTAAAAACTCATTGTTGGAAAATGTAGGCTCGTGTTGTTTTGGCGTTAGACCTACAGAGACTATTTTTTATTTTTGTTTTGATTAATTAAAGATACATTACTGGCTTTATTATAACATATAATGTGTGGACACACACACAGTTAACCCCGCCCTCAGATGAGGTGAGACTGCTGACCTGGTGTCAGGACACCCCTTGATAATAGTATGCTGATCTTTCTGGGATCAGTGATCTAGTCACAATTTCCACTAAGGGGCTGGTTCACCTGCAGCTCTGACTCTAACACGTTGAGCAGTCTCATCTCCAGCAGCTGCTGAAAGGTCTTGTTTAGTCTGATGGGGAGGCTGCACTGCTTGACCAGTAGCCAAATGCATGCTGGGAGCTGGCTCACAACAGGGAGGACATCTCTCATTGGCTTGACTCCTGTCAGATCTTACATCACCTGGCTTGTGATTTTAAATTGATTCACACTTAGGGGTCCCTCAAAAGCAACTTTCTGCCCTACAGAGCCACTTTTAGCTTCTGGGGGAGAAGGAGCCAACAGTTGGAGCCATCTAAAAGTTGGCCTGTGTCAATTTTCTGTTTCTAATTTGTTACAGAAGCACGGCCTGTCTTCTGTTGTCAGGAGCAGCTAATCCTTATCTCTACAGATCCGGGATTTAACTTCTCATATCCCCTTGTCTCAGCAGGCTAAGCTAGCAGCTAACAAAGCGCCCATGTCAATTCCCTGGGGTTGCCCCTCCCTGATGATGAGTGCCAGACTCACACACACAAGATTACCAAAGCACAGACACAGTGCTGCAAAACACAAGCAGATTCATGAACAGACACTGACACACACACAGGAAGCCACAGAGCCCCCACAGCGTCACACACTCCCTGACGGGTGCAAATGAAATCACTCTGTCTTGGTGATTAGCCTCTGTGTGGATCTGAGAAAAAAGTTAAAATTAAACCGCTTCACTCACAAATTGAATAATGCATATTCCTTGTGTGTGTGTATGTGTGTGTGTATGTGTGTGTGTGTGTGTGTGTGTGTGAATAGGTCACTCACTGTCCCTCAGGTTGCAGCATGTTGATCTATCTTGGGTAGATCTGCTCCTTCTCTTAATAATTTTGAATGTTCAGATGCCATTTAGTTAAATAAAATGTGGAAATACACTGAACTGAATTGGTTAAAGCAAATGTTGCCTATTTCACTGAGTGACCACATGCTCAGTTTGTTTTGTGGTGAGCCTCTGTCTTGTCCTGCAAGCTGTTGGTATGCCAGAGCCTTCTGTGATAAAGTTATCTAGTAACTAAGGCTTTGTGATCTAGAAGTAGCTGTTGTTTCAGGACCATGGACAGCTGCTGCACTACCCTTTCAACTGTACCTCAGCAGAGGACATGGAGTAACAGACCCATGTCATTTTTGTTTGGTTTCTTAGCCTGTAGAACTTCTAGGACCTCATTCCATTTCCATGCAACTCACAGACACAGAGGAAAGCAATGAGAGAGAGAGAGAGAGAGAGAGAGAGAGAGAGAGAGAGAGAGAGAGAGAGTAAGAGAGAGCTGAAAGCAGCTGTTTCAACAGTGATTTTTGTTCCTGCTCTGATAATAAATATGTTTTTGGATTTTGAAAAAGGAGCCTTATGTTACTGTTCTTTATCCTTTATCCTTGTGGCAGTGTCAGTGTGGTGGACTGACTCACTTAGGCTCTTTCTTGGTGTTCATAGCAGGAAGTGATTCATGGGAAATCTGGTGGTGATACCAAACCAGTTCATTAATGACTTACAAATATTATCTGCCCCTACCCTCGCACCCTTTCACTTTTCTTGCAGGATGGCCAAGGTGTGCCAAAGTGAGTAGACATATGCTGGTCACTTCATTTTCAGGTAGTAGCTACAGGTTGTGGGTGTTAATTACAAAAAGCTGGTGATTCTGTAATTTTTAACCTAATATACAAAATTGACTTGACTTGACATGGGGTCCAGCATGGACCAGGACTTCTACAGTGACTGCACAGTGTAGACTGTTGATGGGGGTGGGGTGTGCTGAGAAGAAAAGGTGCAGGGGAGATGATGTTGAATCCAAAAAATGAATGAAAAGAGTGAAGACATTTAAGACAAAGAGATAATGCCTCTGTTGCTTTAAGATAAATAGAAAACTATGACTACTGATAGCTGTGTCAAATTAAAGCTGTTTGAAATGGACAGGATTTATAATTAGACTTCTAAGGGTGTACTCAGTTTTGTTGCATAGTGTAATTTTGAACAAATGTTGATGGAGAAACCTGGATGAATTTGATGATGGAATACAAATGATTCAGATAGAGTAAATGGGTTGAATACTGAGGTTGAATTCCATCTTGGACTAAGAGCTATTAGGACCTCCAATATGGCTGCCAAAGAAGGTTTTTCTTCACTTTGTGTTCCTGTTTAGGTAATTAGAGCTGTCTGTTAACACTGTGTGTCTGTACATGGACACGTGCCTGAGCCTGCACGTCACGGCTTCTCTATATATAGTGGACTGTGCCTCAGGTCAGAGAGCCACACACTGACACACTGACTGTAGCTTTGGTTATCTAGTCTTCATTAGAATCATATACCTTCTACAGACCAATCTGCTGTTTGCCCTGAGGACCAAAGCTGTTGCCATGTTTAACAGCACTTTACATAATCAGCTTGTCACATCTTATTGACTAACATTTACATTCCTTTCTAAATAATATGGGTGCATGGGCTAAATAAAATAATATGTCACTGTAGCTAAGTGATGTGTCATTTGTACATAAAAGAAATAGAGAAGGGCTGATGTCAACAGATCAGCTCAGTGTATACGGTTAATTCACTCATTTTACGGCCACTTGGGGCAGTGCAGCAGGCAGCAAGCACAACCCTGACACATCGCTACCTTACCACCACATCATTGAGGTGGTTCACACCACCTGGTCCCTGAACATGGATGCCACCCACTGGAGGGGGCAGAGATGGTTCTTTTTCCTCAGAAGGCTCAGGTCCTCTGACATCTGCAGTGAGATGCTGGAAAGTGTCCTTTTAATGCTGTGGGCTGCTGTGGCAGCAGCATGTCACACATGAACACAAGGAGTCTGGACGAACTGGTCAAGAAGCTGTTTCTGTGCTTGGCAGGAGTCTGGAGAGACCATGTTGTGGACAGACCATGCTCTGTAAAATGTAGGATTGTTCACCAGCTGCACATATTCTCCACTTGCACATTGTTCACCAGCTGCACATGTCTATTAGTTGCACATTGTTCTCCAACTGCACATGTCTATTAGTTGCACATTGTTCTCCAACTGCACATGTTTATTAGTTGCACACTGTTCTCCAGCTGCACATGTTCACCAGCTATTCTGTAACTGTATCTGTTTTGTCTGCAAAGTTCAAGTTCAGCTTTTCAGGGACCCTCTGGTTTACAGAATGCAGTCAGTAGCCAAATATTAAACACAAAAAAATACAAGACAATAGGAAATACTTCATTTATAGGGAAATATGATCAATCTGGGAAAACATGGAGTTAATTGGAATTATTATGGACAACCATTTTAATTATCAGACCAAACATATAATCTCAGTCAGATAAACACACACATTCACTCACTAACAGTTAATGGACAGATGGATGTAAGAGCAGAGTTTGACAGAGAAAATAGGAATAAAGGAGCCAGTTGTGATTTCTGAATTTACCTGAAAAGAAGTGATAGCCTACTACACCTGTGCCTGAAGAACAGCAGCTTCAGTGAAATAGTGTCCATAGTGGGGAGGAAGGTGAAAGTGAAGTTGAGATCAGTGGAGCAGCACAGAGACAGGACTGACTGAGAGGTCATGCTTACACTCTCACTGTCCAGTAGAGCAGATGTCACATGTTTAACGCTCCTGTCCTAATTTACAATACACTGAATGAAGATCTGTCATCCTGAAGCTCAGGTGAACACAATGAGATAAAACATTGTGTCTAATGCTTCTGGAAAAATTGATATAAGTTAGTATAATAAGTTTAAAAAAGATGCAACTTTCAGAATTCAACTATAAATGACAACAAATCTCTAATACAAATGAGAATACAAAAGCATACAGTAACACAATGCTTGTGATGCTTTATGAATGTAATTTTCCAGCTTCATTGCAGCTCTAATGATGAATGTTTTCTCTTCAAAGCCTGATGGGATAACATGGAGACTGTCATCCTTTAAGAAACATTGCTAGGCGACATCTAGTGGTCATAGCAATATTGACAGGAGTAGATCGAAAATTAAAGTGATTTTACGTCCATGTCAGGAAGAGGTTGGGGTGGATGGATGGGTCAACAAAACACAGGAACATGACACAGAAGAGTGGTGTTTGATTCCCATGTGAAAGTAGTACTATGTTGTTTCGATTATCCATGGCTATTCAACAAAGTTAACCATGTTGTTATTATTGTAACCATGACAACAAAGATCCTCTAGTCTATCATGTCACAATAACCCAATTCCTCAAGCTAACCAAGCCATGGCTGTTATTATAGTAACCATGGCAACTAAGGTAGGTACACCAGTATATACACATTTACAAAGGCAGGTACACATTTTGGTGTGTTTTTGTAATCTATTATTAATAATCTGTTATTATTTAATTTGTATTGTTTATTTCTGTGTTTTGTTTTTTTTTACTGAAGGATGTTATGCAGGTGTTTTTACTGGCACTGACCAGTCTTTCATCAACTAATCACTGTGGTTCTTGCAGGAAGCTCACAAAGTTGCACTTTTAGCTAAGGAGCTTTTACCTTTCCTCAGTAAAAGTTTCTCTCAGCAGCTTTGTGGATTTAGGAGAAAACTTTCAGGTTGAAACTTTTAGAATGACTTAGAACTCTTGGTAAAAATGCTTTGTGCATACACTTTCTATGCTTTGGATGTTGTAGTTGAAAAACTCCATCAGGTGCTCCAAGCACAAGAGGTCATTGGGCTGACAGTGCCAGATGCAGAGGATGACTGATAGATTGATTGTAAAATAATTCTGCTGAGAGTCTGAGATGATGTCAATCAGCTGTTATTTCACATCTCAGTTGTTAAGACCTTCACTGACAGCTCTCCACTGCCTAAGAAACAAAAGGTGAAACAAGTGTCAGTGGGGGAAAAGAATCTTCTTCCACGTGGAAGAATTCAGGAAGCTCTTGTTCTCCCTTCTCTGCATTTTCTTCTTACATCATCATCAAATACATTATGTCCAGTCTCTTCTAAAGATGCTGGAGGCAAACACTTTCATGACATGGTCTTTGTCAGAGATGTTATAACATGTTGTGACCATGACTGTGACTATGTCAACATGGTCACTATGCGGTGTGGAGTGTCTCCATAGCCTCAGTGGTGTGGAGTGTCCTCACTGCCTCATCAATCAAGTACTTTGGCTACCTCCATTGCTGAGATGGTGGAGGAAGAGGAAGAAAATGAAGCTGGTCACTTGCTGTTTTGCCCAGATCTTTAGTCAGGAGTTCCGCTCCTTCTCCTTCCTCCTCCTCCAGCTTCTCTGGATGCACAAAACTCTAACATACTTTCCTAATCTCTTCATCTTTTCAGAGGGCCTTGTAACAGACCTTCTCTTGAGCAGTTACAAATGGAGTTGAATGAATATATGGAAATATGCTATGTATATAGATATGTATATCTGCCATATACACATCTATTTACAGAAAAGAGAAGGGCTCCTGATTCTGGTTCAGTAGCAGAGAATCCAGTGGTGCCACGTGACGAGGTCTATATAAAGGTCTTTCGGAAATAGTGGAACAAACCAAGGCAGTCGGGCAACACCAACTGCTGTCCAGGCGAAAGGAAGCTTTACGTGGTACCATCTGAAACACTGCACAAGGCTCAACCAGCATCAAAGCATCATACAGAAAAAGTCAGACCAAAATGATAATTAACCAGAGAAATACAATGAACAAAATATTTCTGAAACTCATGAATTTTCTGATGTAGGTAGTAAGGTCAAGGACAAGATAAGACAAGATAAGATAAGATGAGATGAGATGAGATGAGATGAGATGAAATGAGATAAGATAAGACAAGTAGGGACAAACTCTAGAGAGACCTGTGCTGACGATACAGGACCTGAAAGGTTCCATCCAGACACTCACTCAAGTAGAAATGTAACATTCTCAAATCCTGATGCTGCAGTAACCCCACATCGGTATGCAACAACAACATAGGAAAATTGAGAGGATAGATCCCACCTCAAAGTCCAGAGTCTGGTGCATAGAATAACTGGTTTTGGGACTCTTTGACTCTTTGTGATTGGAGGTATCATTATGAACGAGGTATAACAACACAGACCGACAGTCAATGTGGTCTCAAGGAGGGTTTTCAGATGCTAGTCAGAATTGGAGTTCATACAGGCAATGTGTAAGTTAATTTTAATGTGGGTACTATCTTGGTTTCCACATGCCAATATGACACCCATCTCCATTACCACACCTCTGGTTTGAGAATGTAGTTCTGTTAGATCAAATATGCCATAAAGTAATTATGACCATACTTACTCTCCATTTGCCAAGTGAACAGACAACTGCAGTAGCAGATAGTTACTGAATATATGGAGATGACATATTATTAAACAATCTTCCACCTCAGCAGATTGATCTTTGTACATTGGTGAGAATAAAAGTGCCCATGCAAGTGGTGGTGAGTGACATAATTAAAATTAATTAAGTTTCAGGCAAGCCCCACAGGTCTAAAGAAGGGTACAACCCAGACTTCCATTTATCTGGAGATAGTATAGGTCAACCTAGAGGAATCCCTGATGAGCTAAAATTCAATTGAGCTGAAATTCAAGCTGGTTTAGAGTCCATAATTTTATCGACAAAACTGTAGATTGGATCAATTATATTTATTATAACCAACAGCACTGATGAGGCTCATGTAGCTGTGAGAAATGGCTTGTCTATATGTTACCTTACTTAGAGAGTTAAAGCAAGAATTGACCCATTCTAAGGAGTGTAGTGGCTGTTATCAAACAGATGAACACCATGGCGGCTACAAAGATGGCAAAGAAAGACTTCCTGAGATGGTAGACAGACATCCAGACTTGTTTCTTACTCCTTTGGAGGACACTGAGGATACCTCAACTGAATCAAAGCAACTGGAAGAACTGGCAAATGTTTCAGTAAGAATGACTATAGGAGGACACATTGGAAATAAAGACAATTAATATTATGCCACCTAACAAGTGGAGGAGTTTGTTTGTGGTCTAGGTGGATATATGTCCCTGGAAACCTTTTCAAAAAGATCCCCATTTTATCAGATATCACTGTGATTTCAGAGATATGGACTCTATTTCTGTTTCTTTTTTCTTTGGTAATGCTAAGTAATCAGGATGTGTTTTTGACTTGTTGTCATTGCCAGCACAAGACAATTGTTAATTTTGTGAAAATGGAAAGTCCATATTTGGTATTGTTTAAATCGTATCTGACTGATAGCAAAAACTTTAGGTGAGGTGAGAGCTGACACCACGAACTGAGAAAAAGTATGGATAATGCTTTGTTAATGTAAAAAAAAAATGTATTTTTTTTTTTTTTTACCTTGAAATCAACAAGAGACTCCAAAGACTTATTTTATTTCAAATTTCACCAATCCATACACCAAAAAAAAATTCAAAACAATGGGATAATCATTTTAACAAAAGAAACTTGTATACAGCTACAGATCACAAAATTAAGTTTTCCAAACAATAAATTATTACTGCACCACTTTAATTAAGCTAATTACTGTTTGTCTATGTAATTACCCAGAAGTAATGTGGAAAGAAATGGAAATTTAGCAATATGTTAAAATATATAGATGGCTTGGATTAAAGTCACAAAACCAAGACATTCAAATGGACATTTTTGAGAGAGATTACGATCAAGAATTTAAACATTTTAAAACTTGGGTGTCATGGTCGGTAAAGGAATACAATCACTTCCAGAAAAAGGAATAGACAGAACTCAAGTTATCTGATCTACTTAATTTTTATAAATACTTACAACTGAGAGGTCACCTTAATAATAATAGTAATAATAAAACAGACCAGATTTACTGAATGGTACTGAGTTGGAAAAAATAAAAAACTAAACTAACAAAAACTAAAGCAGTCATATTCATATTCATATTCATATTCATATTCATATTCATATTCATATTCATATTCATATTCATATTCATATTCAT
>CM076658.1:24200087-24268656 GCA_038496675.1 Rachycentron canadum
TCTCTCCTCTCCTCTCCTCTCCTCTCCTCTCCTCTCCTCTCCCACACTTTGAATTATCATTTTCATTATCTGCTGCACCTTGTAGTTTGGCCTTGGTGTCTTGCTCTCTCTCTATTTGTGTTTCCACAGATCCACTGAAGCTCCATCTCTCTCCACCAACCGCCCCCTGCATCACCCCCTTCTCCTTTTTCCCCTGCTGTTATACTGACCTGCCCTCCCTTCCCAGGAACCAGTCTACCACCCATTACTCCCATTAAGCTGCCCCACTCTTCCTGCCTTCCCTCCCACCAAAAACTGCCTTTTTCAGCTCCTGCACACCATTTCCATGCAGTGCATATTCTGTATTTTTACCTGTTTTCTTGTCTGTATACAACATCTATTGCATGTCTGCCCATCCTGGGTGAGGGATCCCTTCTCTGTTGCTCACCATGAGGTTTCTCTTTTTGCCTTGCCTTGCCTTGCCTTGCCTTGCTTAATACTTACATCAAAGCACTCAACTGCACTGAAGCTTTACTGATGTCCTTCAAGTTATATGCTGCTTTGTATAAAAGTGTCTGACAGATGAGTAAATGTAAATGTAAAAAGATAACTCTGCTTCTATTTTTGTTTTGTTTTGTTCATTTATCTACAGTCTTGGGCTGTTCAAGATGAGTTTGACAATTTCTCTGGAGAACAAGGCCAATTCACTGCTCTTTTTTAACCCATAGTTTTGATGCCTAACCTAAACCTAACCCTGCTCAGATTCAGTGTATCACTGACCCAGCTTCTGATTCACTTCTTTGCTGAAAGGCACAGAAGCATTTTAGTACCACTGTATCACAAGACACCTTCAGCTGAACACCACCAGCAGCCAAAGTCAAATGTTAACAAATTGTCTCTCACTAAACTTTTGCTTAAATGTCAGTTTGACACATTTGGCCAAGCAGTGCAGTGTGCTGAGGGCCAAGGCTGCAGCATGTTCATGTTCAGACATCACATAGCCACATGCCAGAAGCCAGTTGTTTGGAGTGTACCACGTGTGTCAGAGACACAGAGCTCTCCGTCTCCAAAAATAGACATTCACATTGTTTGTCAAGAAGCAAAGTCATTGTAGAAGAATAAAGATGGACATGTAAAAGATGCATTTTGAATAAATGAAGTTTTAAAAAATAATAGTGGGAGGTCTGTGATGAAGACCCAATTTTCAACAAGACAAAACATTTAAACTTGCTTCGTAAGTGTGAAAGTGCACCATTATTGCTTTTGAAGAGTACATCATGCAGATCAACAGTTGTTTATTGATTCAGTAGCCAGAAAACAATGGAACATGCTGATTTATTGTTTGAAACTGTAAATGAACATGGTCAGTCTGTTAGGGTTGGTGTTTGTTTGTGAGGTGAAAGAGTTGTCATGACAAAATAAACATATATGCAATATTTTAGAAATTAATTTCTTGTGGTATAATTACAGCAAAACAATACAAAAGAACAAGAGTATTTGGCCAGTTGTATATAATGAAATAAGTACATTACCTATGTCTGCCAAGTAAACAATAATCCAATCCAGTCAAAACAACATGTATGTATGTACATGAGTATATGTATTTAGAGTACAGGAACAGATATGCACTGTATATACTGTTCCAAGATCAGGTATGTTTTCATATACCAGGATTCTGCTTTGGTGTTTTGGTTCACAACAATAAGTAAGAAGATTAATATGGTATGAAAGAGTAATATAAAAAAACACATCCATACTGATGAATATCATAATGTCTCCAGTCCAGACCTGGGTGACAGCTGCTTTGTGCTGGGATCCACAGCAGATATTTTTTTGCCTTTGTAAATTATAGTCCAGGGAGTAAGAAGCTAAAATACCCTCAAGTTGATTCATGTCTAGTTTTAACATATGAACTTTTCATGTTACCTAGTCATGTAACATGCATGACTAGGTAACACACATCATCACACAAAGAATTTAAGGTTATATGGTTTCAGAGGCCTTCTTAATGACTACACCTACTAATCATTGACAAGTTATTTCAAACAAAAGCAAAACTGACTTGTCAGTGATATTAATTTATTGATAGTATTCATAGAGTGATATTCATGGCATTTTCTATGACTTTGAAGAAATGTTTTTGTATCATTTGAGGTGAGTTCTTTGTTGAAATCCAGTCATTTTGAAGAACTGGTCAAACTTAAATCATGAAAAAAGACAAAAGGCTGTTTGTATGACTGTGTATGACCTTCACTGTGTTTCAGAGTTAGCTGTGTTCCACTCCTCTCTGCTGCTGCTGGGTAGATGAGGCCTTGCCATCATTGCAGTTTAACTTTGGTTTTGACTTTGAGGAAGGTTGCTGCTGAAAAACAGAAATAACTAGAAACCCTGCCCCGTGGCTGTATGCCTCTGCCAACCCCCCTCCCCCACGTGCATGTGTGTTTGCCATGACTAAGTTTGTATCAAATGAGCATTAATTAATAATTAGGTCAATAAATTTGGACAGAGCTCTCATCATGCATAATTGAATATGAATGACATTGTGACATTCAGCTCTGTGTAATAGACTTGAACCCCTATGTATATTCAGGCACAGGCAGACAATGTGAATAATACCAGAGGTTTATTTGTATTTCAGACAGATTACTGTACTGTTATTGATGTAGAATTGGTCTTTGACAGAGGCAGACAGCAGCACTTGAGTAGGACTTTCTGGAGCAGAGAGAAGAAATCAGCTATAGGAAAAATCCAGAAACTCGATTACTAGATTACTAGAGCCTATCATCAAGGATTACTCAGAATGGGCTTTTAGTTGGCCTTGGTGATGTGGAACAATCTGATAGAGAGTGGGTGCCAAACAGCAGCAGGGTTTGATGAGAGATGAACGGCACGCGTACAAATCTGCCAGTGCTGCGGCCACGTCCACACACTCAGGGAGGAAGAGACAGGGCAAAAAGGGAGAGAGACAGGAAACACAGGGGAGCAAGCTGGAATCAAAGCAGGGCTGTGACAGACATGGCTAGCTACTTTGGTTGCTTCTAGCTAACCATAGCATTTTAATTATCACTACATATTGAAAAAATGGCCTGCCAAAATTAATCTGAGAGGATTGACAAATGCAAACACTGAGTGAAACTGAATAACTATCTAGAAACTTTCCCCCGAACTGCTAATGTGCACTGCTGGGCTCTGTGAATACCAAGATACATAAGATAGTCCAGTGTATTCACGTGAATTTAGTTTCAGGCATATGTATTACCTTTTACAGTGTATGGTATATTTCTAATCCATGGGGTTGTAATTTTTTGAAGACCAGAAAGAGCCCAGAAAAGTATTTTGTCTCTTCTGTGTAGCGTGCACTTGTGTTGTGTCATGGGAAAATTGATGTTTGCTAAGTTATTTCTAATGCTGTACAGAGAAGCAAAAGTTTGGAGAAAAAGTGAATAAAAGGCACAAAGTGAGTGTTTTTCACATGTCAAGGTATTTTGATTGGCTGCTCAACCTGGCTGTCAATGCCCCACTAGTGTGCAATCATATACTCTGGACATTCAGCAGCAACTTAGAGATGTAATAGCAAGATGAAACACATATTTTACTTTAATATCCTAACCCAAGACAAGAATGAAAATTGGCGGCACTTTTCCTGAAAAACTACATGATGCTGACTGGGTTTCTGTTGGGCAGGAAATTATTTTATTTTGATATGGGAAGGAGGCTGTTACACCAATGTATGTAGCTGCATCATGAGCTGTTTCAGCTGTTCCAACATACACCAACAAGTGTTAGTGTGGTATAATTTTTTGCTGAAAGACTTGTGATGTGCCAAAGAAGACAAAAATGCAGTGCTTAATGATAATTATGATGTATAAAAGATGTTAATCAGAAATATGGTAAACTACTGTGTTAAAGCATTATTCCAATCATGTCTTATTGTAAGCCTCACAATATTATATGATTTGATGCATGTATGGTGTTAAAAATAATCACACTCATTGCACTCTATTGATTTGATGTAAAGGGTACCTGTATTGTGTAAACCTTATTAATATTTTTAAAAATAACCACAAGAGAAAGTTAAGAAATAAGGGTGTAAAAAAGGCAACAATAACTTAAAAATAAGGATGAAAGGAATTATGAAAATAATGGAGTAAAGTGAATGACAAATGGCATTTTAAGAGTAAGACATGACTAGGCATGTATGGACATGTAGAGAGGCTCTGGAGATCTGGAAAGTACCTAGAAGCCCAGCACCAACAGGTGCAAGGACAGACATAATGGTGTAATAAAGTCTATATTATAAGGGGCTGGTTAGTAGGCGGGAACCAGCAGACCCAAGAGATTAAAAGACCTTGATACATGATGTCTATTCAATTTTATTCATATATCACCACATCACATTATTTCAAGCATCTTACAAGGTAAAGTAGAATATTATTGTGATACAATATTTTCCTCGTTTGTCTAGAATCCCCCAGTGATACATGGACCTTAAGGAGGTCTTCAACAAGGCCCAAGCCACATCTCTTCCTCCCCATGGAAATAATGACTGTAATATCGACTTGTTGCCTGGCAGCTCCCCATTTAGGGGGGGCCTCTGTGTTCCCTGTGTCCACCTGAGATGCAAGATATGAAGAATTATATGGAGGCTTCACTCGCAGCTGGGATTATCCATCCCTCTTCCTTCCCTGCTGTAACTGGCTTCTTTTTGAGGAAAAGAAGGATAAATCACTTTGTCCCTGCATAGACTACAGAGGTCTTACTGACATAACTGTAAAGATCAAGTACGCTCTCCCTTTGATAGCCTCTGCATTTGAACTCTCACAAGGTGCTAAGATCTTCTCTATACTCAACCTCAGAAATGCGTGTCACCTGGTTAGGATCAGGGAGGGGGACAAATGGATAGCCACCTTCAACATCCCTAGCAACCATGCTTAATATCTTTGTGTTTGTTTATCTGGGTGATATTCTCATCTTCTCTCCTGATCTGGAGTCCCACATCCAGCATGTTCATCAGGTCCTCCAGCGCTTCCTCGATCGCCACCACTTTGTCAAGGTTGAGGAGTGTGAGTTCCATGTTCCAGCAGGCTCCTTCCTGGGCTATATGGTGGCTGAGGGGGAGGTTACGATGGATCCAGAGAAGGTGAGAGTGGTCAAAGACTGGGCTACTCCCATTACCTCAAACAGGTACAACACTTCTTAAGCTTTGCTAATTTTTATTGGAGGTTTATCAGGAACTTCAGTACTGTTGTTGCTCCCTTGCATGCTCTCACCAAGACCAGGTTTCAGTAGACCCCCCAATCTGATCAGAGGTGGACACCTTGAATGTAGGTGTTGTGGCCATCCTGTCACAAAGCATCTGTAGTTTGGACTTCATTTTACCTTACATTTTGGGCACCTCTGCCTGATCTTATTGTACAGTTATGTACAATAAACTTCTATCTATCATCCTTGTGCCATCTGTCCTTGTGATAGCTCTTGCAACTTGGATGTGGCACTAATATTTGCATTAATTCTTCAGCCCTAGTTGTTAATTGGTGTCTTTAGCTGTACTTTGGCTGATGGAGGGATATCTTAGCAACAGACCTTATTATTGTGTTACTAAAAAATGTCTTTTCTTCTCTTTTCAGAGCTATACAAAATTCCTATTGTGCTGGTGTGTTGAATGGTCTGTTTATTCATTGAATAAAATATATACACTGTGTGAGAGAAGGTCAATCCATTTATGGAAGAAAAAACAGCTGCTTATTTATATTTGTTCAGGCAAGTGCCATAATCTTTTTCAAGGGAGTCTGTGTTCAGGATTTACAACTGACTTTAGAGGTGTTTTTGTGTAATTTGTTGTATATAACAGTTGAAAAATTAGGTTCCATTTATTTGACTTGGGTTCAGCAACCTCTCATTCTTGATTATCCATGGTTAAAGCTCCATAACCCTCAGATTGACTGGTGTTCAGACAATATTAAATCTTGCAGCAAGTTATATGTTCATATATATTCGTTTTTGGTGCCTAAGCGCCCAGTAGCCTAGCACAGAGGTGTTTTTTTTTTTTGTGTAATTTGTTGCATATAACGGTTGAAAAAAGTTGTATAGTAAATCATTTGCATGATGTCTATTCAATTTTATTCATATATCACCACATCACATTATTTCAAGCACCTTACAAGGTAGAATATTATTGTAATACTATATTTTCTACTATAATATTATTATTACTTAATAGAGAGGAACTCATTTCCCACAATGAGCAGCTCTTGGTGACAGTGGAGAGGAAAGAGAAAGAGTGGGAAGCCGCCTCTCTACACTGGCTGGGTTGACAGGTGAGAAAGGGGGTGAGGGGTAGGGCAGAGAGAAAGAGAGAGAGAGAGAGAGAGACCTAGAACAGCTATTCTGAAAACAATAATACTAATACCCATTGGTAATCATCAATAATAATTATAATATAATGAGTGTTGTAGAGGCAGATCAGGATCCTCCAGCCTCAGATGCAGAGATACCTGCAGGAGATAGAGAAAGAGGAAGACAGGCAGACAGAGACAGAGAAGAGAAACACAATCTAGAGAGAAAAGAGAAAAGTAGTAAGATATTAATGAGAGAGAGAGCAAGTGCTCAATGCACCATGGGAGTCCCCCCAGCAGTCTTGGTAATTGCACCTTAACTAAGAAATGGTTCAGGGCTCATCTGAAAGGTAAAGTCAAGTTAAAATGTCAGGCTGACAATGAGCTCATCTGCTGGAAAAGAACTTGGTGAATCTTTGCCACAGGGACGTCTGTTGTCTCTGTGTCTTTGGCTGCTCTGCAGGACTTTCTCCTTGCAACTCCAACACTGCCTGTGCCTCAGTGGCTCTGACTTCCTCCACAGCATGTGACATATTTTCTCTTTCCAGTTGTTGAACCTGCTCTCTCAGATGGATTATCTCCACCTCGTTCTCACCAATCTTCTGGTGGAGATCAGCGTTGGCCGGCTCTGGGTGTCTACTTCTGAAGATGGAATCAATTTTGTCCAGAATCTGCCAGTCTACCTCCTGAATCTGTGAGACAATGCCCTGCTCTTTTTGCAGAAGCTTGTTCACCTGCAGAGAGAGAGAGTCCCTCTGTCTGACCTGAGCTTCAGAGCAAACTTCCAACTCCTTTTGGAGTTTGAGGATTTTTCTCTTCACCAGCTCATTGAGTGCGTGCTCTGCCCTCAGCCTAGTGTATAACTCAGTGAACATGTCGTCCTCTGCAGGATCCCCACTAAGCTGAACTCCTTTGAGAGTGTTAATAAAATCCTGGAGGTTCTCCATACTGGTCCTTTCCTGACTGGAGCTGGCGTGGCTGAGCTCCAGAGTGTTCCATAGGTTGTTGTTCTCCAGTGTGCCGTTCCTTGGGTTAATGTTGTTGTTTTCCATCCTGCTCATTTTTCTAAGGATTTTTTTCCTCAACAGTGCAACAGTGTCAATTTTAAATAAGGCTCCTCTATATACTCCGTTGGTGATGTCATTAAATATCAAAGGAGTTTCTGTGATGATGTCACAAAAGCTTGATGACATCACACATTAAAGAATCTCTCTACTAATATAGCAATTGTTGATTTATTTCTAGCCCACAGAAAATTGTCCTGACACACAAACTAACAGAGCTGCAGCCAAATGAAATATGCAGTTACAGCCCTCCAGGCTTCACCAGACTGTTAACATCTGTTATGTACCATAATGCATTTGGTCAGTGAATGTACAGTAATATGATTAGTGTGAAGACATTAAAAAAAAACTTCTGGCTGTGGGTGGAACTGAAGGGCCATAATTCAGACCAATGAACTGCACAGTGATCTGATAACTCCCAGCAGGTTCCATTCCACAGAGTAACATTTCCAACTTTGTCAAATGGCAAATGTTTTAGGTTTCAGGCTTTTTCCAGGTCTGTCTGACAGCATTGGTCTGTGTATACTGTCTCTTTACTGGCTCAGTAACCAGTCCTCCAACCTGAAAAGCCACAGAGGTTGTCTTCTCAACCCTGACCTATGACCCATAGAAATAGTCTCCCTGCACAGTGGCAGGCATACTGGAACTTCATTGTCATAGATACAATAATAAACACTACAGAGATCACTGTACCTCTCTTCATCACCATGGTTACTATGATAATGGCCATGATTTTGTTAGCTTTAAGAAGACATTTTTGTGTTATGTTGTTTTGTGAGGAGTGTGTATTAACATTAACTTTACATGAACTGAATTACTGATGTGGAATATAAGGAATTGTAACTAAGATAAATGAAATAAGCACAACTAAATTATTGACTTGAAGAATCAATTTTCATAAGTGATTCATAAAACTCACATTACTGTATAAATTAAATTATTGTGAACATTTATTTATAATATAGCTACTATTTACTATTACAAATCAAATGTGCAGTTCTGATAATAACACATTCATGTTACATCTTATTGGATATTACTGTTACTAACCTGTTATTTGTTGTACTCTATATCTCACTTTATAGCCTACTACATTACACTTATATTCTATAACATACATACACCTGAATTTTCCCTGAATGTGCTCAGTAAATGTTACTATCGCTAGCTGGCTAACTGTCTGCAATGCTGTCGAGCATATCGTAACAATGCTAACATGGGCTAATGGTTGTGGATATTTTTTTGCTGGTTTTCGTGTCCACAGGATACATTTATTCAGTTAAACCTCTTGTTGTGAGGGGGTTGGGTTATAGGTGGGGGAATGGGGGTTGTGGCGACTATAGATGTGGCTGATAAAGCATTTGTTCTGGTCTGAAATGCTGGTGGTCTAGTACGACATCTAGTGGCAGTGATGGTGGTTTACAGAACCTAAAACTATAGAGAAAGAAATAAACTGTTCACATGGAATCTGAATATGTTATAGAAATGAAAAATATAAATATATACCATAGCTCCTGTATGTGGAGACAGTGGTATTTAGAGACATTTTCTGTCAAAATAAATCAGAAATTAATTTTATAATAAATATAATATTTCAAATGCACAAATTCTGGCAGCTCCCAAAAGATTAATGGCTTATTTTGACCTTTTTTTTTTTTTTTTTACTGATGGAGATTTCTGGGGGGAAAAGAGTTTACTCATGAGATGACCTTCTTGCACTACAACAAAGCAAATCTGGAGTATGTCACTCTATCCCAGCTGAGTTAAAGAACAATTTTCATGGTTGCTGAGCTAACTAAGAGTTAACAAAGATACAAGCCTTTTCTGCAATCAGTCATGGGACATGTCAACCCCAACAAAAGGGATGAACTGGAGGCACTAGTGAAGACCCAGAGAGCATACTGTGAGTGCAGTCTTGTGTGTGTCACTGACACCTGGTTAAATCAAAACATGGCAGACTCCTGTGGACCTGGCTTCACTCTGATAAGATCAGACAGAGATGTTAAAGCCAGTGGCAAGATAAAAGGTGGAGGACTGGCTTTATTTGTGATCCAGAGATGGTGTAACCCCAGTCATATTACTGTCAAAGACAAGAGAATGACACTTGAACTTCTGTCAGTTGGTCTGAGACCTTATTGTAGGGAGTTCAGTCATATAACAATCCTGGTTTACATTCAATCACAAGCAACTTCTGTAGTTCTATGTAATGTCATCCATGAAAGTGTTGCCAGGATACCGACTCAACATCCGGATGCTTTAATCATAATATCTGCAGACTTCAATCATGTTACCCTCACGTCCCACCTGACAGGATTTACACAGTTCGTTACCAGAGAAAATAAAACACTTGATCTGCTCTGTGGCAATGTCAAGGACGTTTACAGAGCTATTGCCTTACCAGCACTAGGCAGGCCAGGTCACAACCTAGTTTTTCTGCAGACCTGTTCAAACCCTATGTACTGAGGCAGCCTGCAACTACCATCATCTACTGAGGCCAGTGAGGCCCTAAGGGTTTGAATTCACAGATTGGAATGTGCTGCTTGAAACAGAAGGGAACAGCATGGACATTGACAATCAGGTTGACTTTTACTGATTACATCAATTTCTGTAGAGACACTGTTATACCTATAAAGACTGTACACTGTTTCCTGAATAACAAAAAGAGGCATTTAGAGATGGTGACAAGGAAGGGCTCAAACAGGTGAACAATGAACTGAAGGACATTAGGGCAGACAGAGGTGGAATACAGAAAGAAAATAGAGAGAACAAACAAAAGAACATACATGAGTTGTGGAGAGGAATCAAAACCATGTCTGGCTACAAAAAAAGAACAGTCAGCTGATAGAGGGTGATGTGGACAGAGCCAATGAACTCAACCAGTTCTTCAATAGGTTTGACACTGCGGACTGTGCTGCCCAACTGTGTGTGCCTCTTCAGAGGATCTTCAACCTGAGTCTACAGTTGGGGTGAGCCCCAGCTCTGAGGAAAACATCATGTACCGTACCAGTACCAAAAGTGAAGTGTCTGGCTGAACTAAATGACTACAGACCTTGTGGCCCTGACTGCACACATCATGAAAACCCTGGAGCAGCTGCTTCTATGCCAACTGAGACTCAAGGTCAAAGCTCAAAGTGCTCAGAATATTCCCCAGCAGTCTAGGTCTATAGCAGCGTAACTAAGGGATGGTTCAGGGTCACCTGATCCAGCTCTAACTATAAGCTTTGTCAAAGAGGAAAATTTTAAGACTAATCTTAAAAGTAGAGACAATGTCTGCCTCCTGTGCTGACACTGGGAGCTGGTTCCACTTCAACAATCATGTTTTTATTCAGGTGATCTTCCTGTCTCGGTTCCCTTTTCCTACAGTTTACATTTAAAACCAGCTTTTAGCTAAATTAGTACCTTGACTAGCTACAACAGTAAAATGCTGACAATCCACTGATGCATTAGTATTAACAATGTAATAATTCGCTGGTGACTAGAGGCTAGGAATGTAGTCATTTTTGGGCCATTTGGCCTTTAGTGTCAAAAAGAAAATGAGGGCACATAGGCTAGTAATTTGATGCCAACAAATAAATATCTTGGTTTTCTGATTATAAAATACCAAGAAAATAACACAAATGACATGTAAATCATAAATACTAATTTTATCATATAAATTATTATGCATGTGTGACTGTGTCCCACTGACAAAGGCTGGAGCTTGTCAAGCTGAGAGAATAGCAGGCTTTTATAGAATCAGTTATATTATAGCATTACACACATGTGCAAATATGTATGGAAACTAAGCTTGCACATTAAGTGTTTGGAGGCAGAAGTAGCAAGTAAACATGCAAGATAGGTATATTTGAAATGGAATATTGTTACAGGAATGGAGCAGCTCCTCACAGGAACAGTACATAGTTGGTGATGCTGGGGACCATAGTAGAGTTCAATGGTTAGTTAGCTGTATAGTATCAGGGTACAGAGGGCATGTTGCCAGTCAGGCATCATGGCCAGAGTGATGACTAAATCCATAGTCTTGAAAGTGTAGCTTCTGGGATGGCATGTCAGAATGATCTAATATGACTTCACTCCAAACAGTATAAACAAGTTCACTCTCATACTAGGAGGGAAAATGCTGTCTTCCCAAAATATTGGGAAGACAGCATTATATTGCATTATATTTTCTTGTAGCTAAAGTAGCTTTAGTTTACTCAACCAGATCGCTCCTGCTCCTGCTGGAGCTTTTGCAACTTGCAAAACTATGCTTTCAAAATATCTTAACCAACACTGGTTGGTGATTTATTTATTTATTTTTTTTTTTCTTAGCCATTTTGCTCAGTAGATGCAGCCATGCAACATGACACATCACAGTTCCTGCAGGGAGGTACTTGAGGACAGAGGAATGTGCATAGAAATACAGATGCTACTCACATCACTGTCACTCACATAATCACTGTAATTGAACAGCCTCTTGGGTATTACTACTGACAGTCTCTAAGACCATGACAATGCAGCTCTTCTGTCTAAGGTTACAGTAAATACTATATAGTGAAGGACACACTTCTCCTTTCACTTTGTGTTGACATAATTTTAGGGCTGAATTTATGATCTGGTCATATGTGTGTGAGCTGTGCATCCATGTCTCATTTTTCCTAAATGAGTGAAACTCTGTTTTTATTAATGGCTACAGAGTTGGCAGGAGGTAGTTAGGGTGGATGGCAGAAGCACACTGTCGTTTTGTTTGAGGTCTATCCCTGACCCCAACTCTGGTCAATGTGTTATGGAAAGATTGTAATTAATGTTAAATACATTCATACACTCATCTTCATATCAATGGAAAATGGACTGCTATGGGATACGTACGTGGACTTACGGTGAGCGTATTACGTCACTTCCTGCTTGCGCCTGTTGCACTCTGTAGCTGTGTAGACTCTCTCAATCCTCTTAGTTTTCTGTTAACTTAATCGCTTTAAGCACCACTTCACACTAAGCGTAATATATTACGCCTAGTTTTTATCACATACGCCTGTAATAGAACCTGTTAACCCGTAATAGTTGTAATACTTGTACTTGCCATACTAGCATACCAGCTATGGCTGCTCTCTCTCTTTCCGCTTCTCCTTCCACTTCTCCCTCCCTCTCCTGCTCAGTGTGTCTGATGTTCAGTTACTCCTCTGCCTCCTTTAATTATAACGGTTCATGTAACAAGTGTAGTTTATTTGCAGTCCTGGAGGCGAGGCTCAGTATGCTAGAGTCCCGGCTCCACACCATGGAAGCTAGTCCTTTAGCTATAGTAGCTTCTCAGACCCCCTTAGCCGGCACGGAGCCACCTAGCCTAACCGCCGCTAGCAGTTCCCCCGCAGCTCCCGAGCAGCCGGGAAGCCAGTCCCGCTGGGTGACAGCACGAGGTCAACGGAAACATAGACCTAAAAAGCCCGTGTCTCACCACCAACCCCTCCACGTCTCCAACCGATTTTCCCCACTCAGCGACACACCCGCTGAGGATGAAACTCCACATGTTGGCCCTGTTGCTCACAGCGGCCCCGCCGTTGTGAAGCCAGCATTAGTCATTGGCGACTCCATCCTCCGGAACGTGAGGTTAGAGACTCCAGCGACCATTAAATGTATCCCAGGGGCCAGAGCGGGCGACATTGAGGCTAACCTGAAGCTGCTGACAAAAAGTAAAAGTAAATACAGTAGAATTGTAATCCACGTCGGCGCTAATGATATCCGACTTCGCCAGTCGGAGTTATGTAAAGTTAATGTGGCATCGGTGTGTAACTATGCAAAAACTATGTCAGACTCCGTCATTTTCTCTGGCCCGCTGCCCAATTTAACGAGTGACGATATGTTTAGTCGTACACGGTCATTCCATCGCTGGATGTCTAGGTGGTGCTTAACAAACAACGTGGCTTATATTGACAACTGGAGCTCCTTCTGGGGAAAGCCTGGTCTGTTTAGGAGGGATGGCGTCCACCCTACTTTGGGTGGTGCATCCCTCTTATCTAGGAACATAGGACATTCTGTTAGCCATCCTAACCCCTGACAAACACCCTCTGCAGGTGCCTTCGTGCTGTCACCCACCCAGCCCCCCTTCTGTCCCATAGAAACTGTGTCTGCCTCGAGGCTGTATAAGCCTAAACCCAAATCTGGAGGAGTTATTCATAGCAACTTAGTGAAAATCAAAACCACTGCTCCAGCAAACCAACCCAGTAAAACTATTAAATGTGGTTTATTAAATATTCGATCTCTCCCTTCCAAGTCTCTCCTAGTGAACGATTTAATCACAAATCACCAAATTGATCTATTAACCCTCACTGAGACCTGGTTGCAGCAGGATGAATATGTTAGTTTAAATTAATCTATCCCTCCTGGTTACATTAACCACCATGTGCCACGTGTCACTGGTAGAGAGGAGGAGTGGCTGCAGTTTATCAGTCAAATCTGCTTATTAACCCTTGGCCTAATGTTTCATATGATTCATTTGAAAGCCTTACTGTCAGCTTCTCTCACCCTGACTGGAAAGCAGAGAAACCACTCTTACTTGCTGTTGTGTACCCTCCCCCCACACCTTATTCTAAGTTCTTAGAAGAATTCCCAGACTTTCTGTCAAACTTAGCAATGGAATCAGACAAAGTCATTATAGTGGGTGACTTCAACATTCATGTGGATGTTGATGATGATTGTCTGGCTATTGCATTCAAGTCTCTCTTAGATTCAATTGGCTTCTCTCAGAGGGTAGATAAACCAACTCACTCCTTTAATCATGTCCTTGACTTAGTACTAACCTATGGGATAGAAGCTGAGCACATAACAGTTTTCCCTCAAAACCCTGTCCTCTCTGACTATTCTAATAACATTTGAATTTACTTTAACAAATTATGCTTTACTTGGGAAAAAGTCCCACTACAGTAGATGCTTATCTGATATTGCTGTCTCTAGATTTAAAGAGCTCATTCCAGCAGAGCTTGCCGCCACACCTCGTGGCATTACAATGGGCAGCTATGCTGATCTTACTCCCTTACAGGTAGATTATCTTGTAGATAGCACTGCAGAAGCACTCCTTGGGACGCTCGATGCCGTAGCCCCTCAGAAAAAGAAGGTTATCAACCACAAGAGAATAGCTCCCTGGTACAGCCTGAACCTGCGCACCTTGAAGCAGAAGACCAGACGGCTGGAAAGGAAAATACATTCCAGCCAGCGTGAGGAAGACCATCAAGCTTGGAAGGATAGTTTATTAATATATAAAAAAGAACTTCGTAAAACCAGAATCACGTACTATTCATCTTTAATAGAAAAGAATAAAAACAACCCCAGGTTCCTTTTTAGCACTGTAGCCAGGCTGACCAAGAACCATAGTGCTGTTGAGCCATGCATCCCTCCGACTCTCAACAGCAATGAATTCCTAAATTTCTTTACTGAAAAGATTGTAAATATTAGAGCAAGGATTGCCAATGCTGAACCACAGACTGTAGTGCCTATAGAAGCATCTCCCAGACTTAATGCATACCTTGAAAGCTTCACCCCCATTGACCTGTCAGACTTAACTTCTGCTATTACCTCTTCTAAATCAGCCACTTGTCTACTTGATCCAGTCCCAACAAGACTGCTCAAGGATGTCTTCCCCTTAGTTAACACCTCTATACTGAACCAGATCAATCTTTCCTTAGTCACAGGTTATGTGCCACAGGCCTTTAAGGTGGCAGTTATTAATCCCTTACTTAAAAAGCCTTCTCTAGATCCAGGTGTGTTAGCAAATTATAGGCCCATATCCAACCTTCCCTATATCTCCCTATATCTCCAAGATCCTTGAGAAAGTGGTTCTAAAGCAGCTACACGAGCACCTGCACAGTAATGAACTGTTTGAAGCTTTCCAATCTGGATTCAGAGAACACCATAGCACTGAAACAGCACTGGTAAAAGTCTCTAACGATCTTCTTATAGCTTCTGATAGAGATCTGGTCTCTATACTGGTACTTCTGGACCTCAGTGCTGCATTTGACACCATTGACCACAGCATTCTGCTGCAGAGACTAGAACATGAAATCGGGATCAAAGGCTCTGCCCTAAAATGGTTAAAATCATACTTATCCGATAGGTTTCAGTTTGTTAGTGTTAACAATGACCATTCAGAGTACAGCAGAGTTACGTATGGCGTACCACAGGGTTCAGTTTTAGGGCCAATTCTTTTCATTCTTTACATACTCCCATTAGGCGATATAATCCGGAAACACTCAATCAACTTCCACTGCTACGCAGATGATACCCAGCTCTACTTATCGATAGAACCAGATGATAAAAGCCGCCTCATCAATCTGCAAGACTGCCTAAAAGACATCAAATCCTGGATGTCCTCTAACTTCCTTCGACTTAACTCAGATAAAGCAGAGGTCATTGTGTTTGGACCTAAACATCTCAGGGACACCTTCTCTTTGCAGATTGCTTATCTAGATGGCATCACCCTGAACTCTAGTATGACCGCAAGGAACCTTGGAGTAATATTTGACCAAGACCTTTCATTCAGCTCACACATAAAACATGTGACTAGGACTGCCTTTTTTCACCTGCGCAGCATAGCCAAAATTAGGAATATCCTCTCTTAGAGTGATGCTGAGAAACTAGTCCATGGATTTATCACCTCTAGGCTGGACTACTGTAACTCTCTGTTGTCAGGATGTCCGAAAAACTCTCTAAAGAGTCTGCAGTTAGTCCAGAACGCTGCAGCAAGGATATTGACAGGAGTTAGTAAAAGAGAACACATCTCTCCCACTTTAGCTTCTCTCCATTGGCTTCCTGTAGGATATCGAATAGACTTCAAAATCCTTCTGCTGACTTATAAAGCTCTTAATGAAAAAGCTCCATCTTATTTGAAAGACCTCATAGTCTCTTATTATCCTACCAGAGCACTTTGCTCCCAGCATGCAGGTCTGTTAGTGACTCCCAGTATCTTTAAAAACAGACTGGGAGGTAGAGCCTTCAGTTATCGGGCTCCCTTACTGTGGAACCAACTCTCTCCATGGGTCAGAGAGGCAGACACTCTCACTACCTTTAAGACTAGGCTTAAAACCTTCCTCTACGACAGAGCATTTAGTTAGTGCCGGTTCAGGTAGTTCTGAACCATTTTTATGCTGCTATAGGCTTAGACTGCTGGGGGATACATCTGGTTACATGGAGCTTTCTCCTCTCCCACACTTTAAATTATTATTTTCATTATCTACTGCACCTTGTTGTTTGGCCTTGGTGTCTCGCTCTCTCTCTATTTGTGTTTCCACAGATCCACCGAAGCTCCATCTCTCTCCACCAACCGCCCCCTGCATCACCCCCTTCCCCTTTTACCCCTGCTGTTAAACCGACCTGCCCTTCCCTCCCAGGAACCAGTCTATCACCCATTACTCCCATTAAGCTGCCTGACTCTCCGTGGCTTCCTTCCCACCAAAAACTGCCTTCATCAGCTCCTGCACACCATTTCCATGCTTTGCATATTCTGTATTGTTACCCGTTTTCTTGTCTGTATACAACATCTATTGCACGTCTGCCCGTCCTGGGTGAGGGATCCCTCCTCTGTTGCTCACCAGGAGGTTTCTCTTTTTTTTCCCTGTTAAAAGGGTTTTTTGTTTTGAGTTTTTCCTCAGTTGATGTGAGGGTCTAAGGGCAGGGGATGTTGTTATGATGCTATGTAAAGCCCTTTGAGACAAAATGTAAAACTGTAAAAATGGGCTATACAAATAAAATTGCCTTGCCTTGCCTATTACACCAATCATAACATTATGATCACCTGCCTACTGTTGTGTAGTTCCTCCTTTTACTGCAAAAACAGCCCTGACCCTGAAGGGGTCCTGTTAAATCCTCTGTCTTTTGGTGTTTCAGACAATAACACTATCCGTGTATCCTTTTTTCTTTTTACAGTTAGCTGTTCCACACAAACTCTGCAGTTGTTCCTGTTGCTTTGAACAGCTGGCAGACTTTGTGTTGTCGCAGCTTATTCTCATTTCCTTAAAGCAGACGCTTGCATCGCTGCTGGAAAAGTGAAGTGAAGCAGTAAAGTCTGCTGTGAGCAGGCCTGCAGAGAGCTGATGTTCCAGGAAGCAGCAGGTCTAACCTGGTGCTGAGAGCCTGGTTGCTCTCTTGGTGAAGCAGAAGAGGAGAGCCTTGTTGCTCTCTTGGAGAGCTGAGGAGAAAGAACAAAGGGCAACAACTGGTTTTGTTTTCTGTTCACACCTCAGGTTACATGTTACAGTGACAATCACTTACTGGTCAGTGAGGTTTCTGGGGGACCTCATGCTGAGATGTGATAAATGGGAAATTGTGGGAGATGATGTTCTCCATAGCTTTCCTTTGTCTGTGGAACAACCTTGCATTTGACCCATTTGACCATTTTCCTGCTTCAAGTTTCAGCTCCATGCCGCACAGATCAATCCTCGATGCAGTATCAGTCAGAGATTCATACTGTTCTACAGCTGTGTGTTTAAACCCACTGGCTTTTTACACTTTGTTTTCACTCTGCTCACATCTATTGCAGATCATGTCCAGGTATGTAAAATGTGAAATGACTTTCCCTCAGACATTCAACCAGTTCTACCAAGATATGCTGCTGGGATGACGTTAGCTGTAGCAGCAGGAGAGTTGTGAGCATCACTGTTCAACTGTGCAGGCTATAGGAATCTGTAGCCCCAGTTTCCTGTCTGTTTTTTTGCTCTGAATCACATTTGTCAACATATGAAGGGTTTCATAGTCACAAAGACCTAAAAGACAGGTTTGATTTATTATGTTGGATGGTTCATTTTTAATGGTAACTTTACTAGTTGGTAACTATCTCTCCATAGTTTTTACTCTCTTGTGTTTATGGTGTTTTGTTTGTGCACAGATTGTTTGGTTGATAGTGGTTATAAGGGATGTGAGAAAAATCTGCACCAAATTCTGATAACCAAAAGTTTTTGAGGTGCTCATATGTCATATCATTCTCTTATTGATGGAGACTTTAATACAATAGTGTTGCTCAACCTTGTTGGACTAAAAAGAGGTAGCTAGATGATAACGCTCAGGCACAAATTAGATAAATTTTGCAATTTTTATACATAGAATTGTTTGATCCATGGAGAAGATTTTAATCAGAATTCCCATGAAGAAAAACATGAAAATAAATGTATCAAATAAATGAATTGAGATTTCAGATCATGACCCAGACCCAATTAAGCAATGAGCTTGGGTCTGGCTACACAGTTGTTACTTGAAGTCATTTAGTTTGTTGAAGCCAAGGATAATGTTTTTTTACACATAGAAATGAAATTACTTCAGTTTGAGAAGACAAATACTTAAGCTACATAAGCTGTATTACTAGTAACATGAATTTAGACCGACATTTACTTGACTAAAGAATCAGGAAATTGATCAGAAATAATAAAAATTAGTTCTCTGAAGAGCAGAATATAACAAACTATTGCTCTGAATATGAAAAGGTTTTGTTGTTGTTGAACCTGCATCCAGTGATGCAGGTTCAGTGATTATCGAATGAAGCTACAGTTGAATGTAATTTCCTCATCATTACACATTTCACCTATTAAATCCAATGGCAGCAGTGAATATCACTCAGCTGTCAGTCTCACTCTGTGTTTCTAAGATGACATAGCTTTCTATTCAATCAATTGAGTGTGGTGTTATAATCACAAGGAAGTATTAGTTTCAATATTGTCATCCCTGAAAGTGACGATAAAGATGGTTACTCAAAACTTGGTTTGGAGAAAACAGTTGGAGACATTAGTCAAAGTGGCCCCAGCAGATTGCAGGTTCAAGAAGAATATATAAAGTACTGTGCAAAAGTCTTAGGCCACCAATAACTTGTTGTTTTAGCAAAGTTTTTTCTCTCCAAATATGATTTCACTGGATAAGCAGAGCTAGGGATTGTTATCAAAATTAAAACCCTTCCCAATTAGGCACTTTCCAGAGGGAATGGCATGATGAATTAAAACCTGTCTGTACTTTTGACCATCATGAGCCCATCAATTCAGACAATGTCACCAACACCATTGGCAGGAATGCAGGTCCAAACCAGGACAGGCCCTACACCATGTTTCACTGAAGGCATCAAGCATAATTCTTCTTCTCACATATTGTCAACGATTGGACCCAAACGTTTCAAACTTGGATGTGTTACTCCATAATACTCTTTTTTACTGATCTTCATTCCAATCCTTGTATCCTAGCCTTTTCACCCTGTTCTCCTTCTGAATAGGTGGTTTCTTGGCTGCTGCCCTTCCACAAAGCTCATTCCTGATCCAGCTTCTTCAGACTGTATAAGGGTCAACTTGGCTTTATCCTGATGAAGCTGCCAGATGCTGAGCCAGATCCTTGCTGGACTTCTTCTCTCAAAGAAGAAACTCTGAGAAACTTTTCATTCGGTTTTTTTGGCCTTCCAGTCCTTTTTTTGTCTTTGACATCTCCTGATTCTTCAAATTTCTTTATAACAGTTTGAATACAACATCTTGAGTATCCAGTTTGTTTGATGATTTCTCTTTGACAGTGGCCTTGCCATGATGATTTAATATCTGTCAGTTCTGTGACTTTTGTCATTTAGATTGATGTCATTGGAAGTTGGTCTTATACATATTAGCAGCTTCCAGTGAGTTAACCTCATACAACATGTGTCTGTAATGCTCAAGCATGTCCTGCTCAAATCTGGTGTAATGGACCTTTTTTCACAGCATCACGTTAACATGAAATAGTCAAATAGAAATACAGGTGTTAGCAATGACATTAATAAGCTTCAATTCCACTTTAAGGGAGCCAGGTTCCTGCTATTGCTCAAGTTTAAGGGCAGGTCACACTGAATACTCACTACTTTAGCCTATAGCTGTTTTTTATGATTTTTTTTTCTGTTTTTTAATCCTGCTACATATTTCCTGTATTTTCTAGTTGTATTCTAATAAATAAATAAGAAATAAAGGGTTTCAATGTCATCTCTGCATGGGCACTGCAGGCTGGAGCTCATGATGGAAACAGGCAGGTGAGGTTGAGGCAGGGAGGGTGCAAAGAGCCTTTAGCTCAGGTCAAGACCAAACTTAAAAACCTTTTATCACTCAGTAGATAACTCCAGGTTCAAGTGCATTACATGTCACTAGTGGTCATCACATGTACTGTACTGTAGTTGAATGATGATATTGAAAACAACAGGAAACAACTGGGCTTGCTTCATAGCCACTTGCACAGAGCCAATCCTTGCAGGAAACACCCTTCACTGTATTAAAAGAGGAAGAAGTGGTGATGTCTCCTGATCCACAGAGTCTGACGCCATGAAAATCTTGTCTCCTATTATTTAACCCCCTCCAGGTCCTGGTCTGCGGTGACTGCTCCAACTCTTAAGCCACAGTGCTCCAGCTGGCCCATTGTCTGTGCTTCAGCCCAGTGGATTTGGGGAGTCTGTCAGGATTGGGAGACATTGAGGAAGCCCCACTCATCCTCTTCCCTTCTTGGGGAGGGCCCATCTTGGTCATGTTCTTTCTTTTACTCTTCTTCTACTGATACAACTTCCTGAGACACATACTGCTGCCCTACCTTGATTGAGGAGAGAACAATTTTCACCAGCTGCCACTGGTGACAGTGAATGGGACTCTGCAGACGGTAACCCTGGTTACACTGGCTGTCGTCTATCTACCAGGCATTAAACAGAACATAAAACATACATAAAATTGTCCACTGGTGAGCAAAAATGCATTTAATTTGCTATGATATGAAAATACAGTACTTGCTAACTCATAAGACCTTAAAGTGATAGTGGCTTCAGCTCCAGTTTAGAGAAGCAGCAGGAGTGACAAGCTGTTGTGGACAGGGACGTTTGCAAAAACATGTTTTAGCCACTTTATAATATTCCCACTGAAAAAAGCTAAATCTGTCGACAAACAGACATTTACTTTGGAAATACATTTTGTGATCTGTTGAACTTCTGCAAACATGCACACTGTGTCACTCCGCAGATCAGCTATTTGACTCAGACAGAGCAAAGGGTAGGTGGCTTCTATGTAGGAATACAGTAGATCTACGGTTGTAAAATGTAGTCGATCATTATAGCCACATAGTAAAACTAGAACTTAGAAAGTTACAACTATTTTTTCATTCTGCTGATAAAACTAGTGTTCTCAATGGGACTGGTAATGAACTCAGAGAATTAATTTGCACTGATGACTGTCTGTAAAAGCTAATGTTTGGCTAAACATTTTACCGGCAGGTGTCATTCTGTTATCTCTTCGGAATGAACAGGCTATCTTTGCGTTGACCTACTGTCTGCTGAGTGGCATTCATTGCTGTGATCCCTCAGTTCTGGTGGCAGCCGTCTTTCAGCTTGGCAGGGGAACCAAATATAAAGGTTTCCACATTGGTTAGACATCTGGCTGTGCAGAAGGAAGCAGCTTGGCCTGCTGAGCTTCCTTTGTGCTCTCCTCCATGCTTACCAGCAGGGGAGGACTGGGTCAGTGTACGCTTCAGACCTATTACATTGTCTACATTTATGTATGTAAACATATGTTATATATTTTCAATCACTCACTTTTAGGTGAAAGCTGGTGTTGAAATTCCTGGGTGGAGTCGCAGGTGTGGAGGTCTGACCTCTACCTGTCCGGTGGGATTGTGGGATTTGGAGTCCTCAGTCTGCTGGCTGTTACCTCTCTACCCTCTGTGGGAAGTTCCCTCAACTGGAGGGAGTTTACATTTGTTCAGGTCAGTTCAGATCACACCATAGCTCACTATCAGGATACAGTGAGCCTCACTTATACACTATGTGTAACTATGGTTACTGAAGTCTTGTAGTAACATTAACTGAACTTTAGAGTATGTTTGTATTTTTGTATAAGTATTTTTGCACAGAATGGCTGTTAACAGCAAAGTGTACATATTGTAAGACATGTGAGTTCTGTATTTAGGGAGAACTGAGAAAATCTAAACTAAGATTAAAGGTTCCTCTAAACCATCATCACTGTCACTAGATGTCACTCTAGACCACCAACTTCTCAGACCAAAACAAACACTTTGTCAGCCACACCTCTGAACTCTGTTTGGCCACACCCCCATCACCTCTCTTTACATTCTCAGTCAGCAAGGTGTTATGGAGCCCTGTGAAATCATCCACTAAACACACAAGAGGCCCAACTGTAAGTTACCCCATGAACACAAGAGGCCCAACTAAATACAGTCTAACCACAATCATGAGCCCATGCTAGCATTGCTGTGATATTCTCCACAGCAATACTGACAGCAATAGCAACATTTGCTGAACATATTTATACTATGGTAACAGCTGGCTAGCTAATGGTATCATGCTACTGTAGCCGTCAATAATGAAAACAGACATGTTACATCAAGTTACTGACTGTAGCCGTCAATAATGAAAACAGAAATGTTACATCAAGTTACTGACACATGGAGGAGAGGAAAACCAGTTCTGAGTCCAGCTGGAGCCCTTACAGTTTATAGGGTTCCACACCTTTGTAAAGACCAAGCCAGCAAAACCTTTTTGGATGGCAGTCCATTGGCTGACCAGGATTCGACCCAGTGCACATCTACATCTTTACATAAAAAATATTTGTTGTAATAATAATATGTTGTGTAAAATATGGGTTACAGAACCTTTGCACATAGGTTTCATATGAAGCAATGCTTAAAATCACAGTAATATATATTCAGAGAATGTGAAGAGAGATTAGTTTTTTTTATGTAGTTGAATGTTTGGGCAAATAACTTATTTTGTTGGTTTTGCTGGAATTATTATTAGAGTTCAGATTCAGAACTTTGTTACGTCACTGGGCCTAAACTGACTAATTACGTCCTGTGAAGCAGGTGAAGAACTGTCATTAGATATTACAGATACTACAGGAAATGACAACACGTGCTGCAAATTCTGACAGCACAATGGAAGTGTTTTCAGGGGACACAAAGTGAAGAACCTGCTGGGAAATGCTTTGTGACATTTGAACTTAAAAGCAGTATCCTAATCGATTATTTGAATTATTATTTTTTTTAATTAATGTATTTATTAGGCCATTTACCCTGATAGTAAAATTGAGAGCAAGAGAGGGGAGGACATGCAGTAAAGGTCCACAGGTCAGGCTTGTTGTGTTGTCAGTACTTGCAGCGTATGTGCTGTCAAAATTAAGATGTCTGAATTTGCTTGTGATTTGTCTATTTGCATGTGTTTTCTTAAGTTGCAGTGCATTGAGCTTCCAGGGCCATCGTACAAACAGGGTCCACCACCTCCACTCTTGAGCAGAGTGGAGGTGGTGGAGACTGAAACAGAGCTAAAAAAGGCAGGGAATAGAAAATATGATGATGATGATGGTGATGATGAGTCCCCAGTGGCTCAGTAAATAATGTTTGTTCTAATAATCTACATCTCCTCTGTTACATTTATGTCTTTCTTGTTTCTTCAGTCAGGACTTGGTTATGTTGCCTTAACTCTCTCCATCATGCACACTCTCTTCTTTGGCTGTGGCCTACCCTTATTACTTGCCTCCAGTATACCTGCTTATTCTGCCCTGCATAGTCCTAGTTGGACAGATCGTCTTGGCTCATCTTGGTGACATCTAGTGTTCAAGAGGGGAAGAAATCAAGACAGATGTGCTTTATCTCTTTGTGAGAGTGTAAATCCTGGATATAACTGGACTTTTCTTCATGGCTGTGACCTTTCGCTACACTAACAAGAAGAAAGGAGACAGAGGAGAGGAGAGAGAGTGGAGCAGTGATCCTGCTGTGACATTCATTCAGCTGGTTTTGTGGTTTAGTCCAGAGTCTAAGCAACATCACCATGTGTCTGAAGAATGCACTTCATCGTCAAGACAAAGAAATATATTAAACAAATCAATTGTCAGATTGTTACTGATTCATTTTCAGTTGACCAATCTATTAGTCAACTTTCCAATTTAGCTTTGTATTTTACAAAAAGAATTGACCTGGTTTCCATCTCAACACAGGATTTTTGGAGCTCAGATTTTCCATCAGGTTCTTGGTACAGCTCTAGAAGACTCCTGTTGTTCCAGACTTCTTTGTGTTAGAATGATGGAGCCACTGAGCTCCTGAACCTTCAATGAGCTACGACACGATCCAGTCTCTGAGCTCTGTAGCAGCTCCTTCCTCCTCATGGTCTCTCCTCTGATCTGCATCATCAGCTGTGGAACTTACTATATACAGGTGTGTCTCTGTCCACATCAGGGCCAATCAGCTGAGTTCTCCACAGCTGGACTGTTCCAAGTGTAGAAACATCTCAGAGAGATCTCACAGAGAGATGGAGGAACCTGAGCTGAACTTTGGAGTCACAGTAAAGTGTCTGAATACTTCTGTCAATGTGATGTTTCTGGTTTTAAAGTTTTCTTGTAAAAAACTTTGTACTTTGTCAGTATGGATAGTTTAATGTAAACTGACACACAAAAAATTTAATGATTTTAGCATATATTTAGCATATATATTACAGAACATGTGAACAGATACATATCAAGTCAAAGTGATTGTGCTGAAACAATCCAAAGAGTCTGAAGAGCAATCATTGTTTAAAGTTACTGGAAAAGGCATGGCAGGCTGTATGCATGCATAGTCTGGAGCAATCAGGAGTCTTCATGACCTGGACACCAGGACTACAGACAGACAGCAGACTATATATGCTCTATCTACATTGATTGCTGTTATTTCATTAATGAAACTGAATTGCATGTTATTAAATATAAAATACATTCATTCTACTATGATTCTGCTTATTGTTGTTATCCTTATATATTGTTTTTGTCTTATTATTGGTTGGTGTTTGATTTTGGACGGGACAATATATATAAAATATATTTTAAATTCAGTATAGGATCATAAATTATTTTAATTTCTCGCCGTGTTCTGCTCCGATACAATAGGTGGCGCCATTCTTCTTTACAGTGGTTGGAGCTCAGTCATCGACTCGTCGAGTCTGAAGTGCTGAATTTTCTCGACTACTCTTGCCTCGCCAGAGAGTCTTTAGGCTGCTCCTAAACACGCAGAACTCATATACACTGTCCAACAACGTCCACAGAAGAAACGCCGCCAAAACAGCGTTTGTTCAGAGCTAACGGTTGTACCGGTGCTCGGTGCCCTGCAGTACGACATGGCGGAAGAAGCTGTGGTCACCGTTCGGCTGGTTCGGTCCTTCGAGCACAGAAACTTCAAACCAGTGGTGTTTCACAGAGTCATTCTGGACCAGACGGTGCAGGACTTCATCCAGCTCGTCAAGGACGGTGAGTAAATCCAGCAGGCTGCGTCACATGACGTGTCAGATGTTATTAAATGAATCAGAGGCTGACGTCATGATACAACTACATCTTCCAGATATTGCAACGAGACCAGGACTCCCCCCCCCTTTCAGGAAATATGCTTATGGTATGTTTGACGTGAGTGACATTTTTGAAGCAATTCTGATCTTATCGTGAATGTGATTTAAACTCATGAGCCCAAAGATAATACCGGGATGAATTCAATGGTCAGTTGGGTTTACTTTAACCAAAACACTGAAAGTAACGAGCACCTGATGAGAGGCAGCTCGCGGACACGTAGAGCATCAGAGGTGGTCCAGATTAATCCACCAGGTCTGAGAGGGTTGATCTGTTAATTATACTACACCTGGTGAAGTCCCTGCTCTTCACCTGCTTTTCTGTTCTATTCTTTTATTTCCAGACACGATGAAAATTATCCACCAAGCACATGGAGCTAAGGTATCTACCTGTCTCACACACACACCCTCACTGTGTGTCAATCTGTCTGACACACACCTGACTATTGTGACTAAATAATCTCACTCTCAAACTATTTCAACCCAAAGTGCCACAAACAGCTAATGTCAGCCTGTGGTCATTAAAATATGTTTCCACCCATAAGAAAGACAGAACAGTAATGTGATATCACTTCCACCTTGTTTTTAGAGTATCTAAAAAAATCCATCCATCCATGTCCGTGCAGGATCATGGGGGGGCTGAAGCCATTCCCAGGTGACATTGGGTGAGGCTGTGGTGCACCCTGGAAAAGTCACCAGTCTATCACAGGGCTGACATCAGACACAAACACAGTAAAAAACAACCATTTACACTCACACTTGCATCTATGGGTAATTTAGTGTCTCCAATTAAACTGCATGGACTGTGGGAGGACGTTGGAGACTCGCTGTAGGGGACTCGCGCAGGCACAGGTAGAACATACAAACTCCACACAGAAAGGCCCCAGACCTGGGGTTTAAGCTCACAAATCTTCTTGCTGGTATGTGCTAACTGCTGCAGTACCATACTGCCCTAAAACATGAATTCCTTCAGTCCTGTTCAGCGATAGTTGAGCACTGCAGCCTCATGTGGCCAATATCAGTATTACCTCAAACAACAACACACCAACAAACCAGAATTGGAAAACCAGAACTTTTTTATGGTCCTGAAAATATAGATCTTTAGACTGACTACTTTGTTTTTGTAATATTACACCAATATTTAGAATATTCACACCTTTTTTTTTTTTTTTTTGTAATAGCCTTAATTTTCAATATGTAACCTAATTAATTCCACCTTATTTTTTTATAAGCATCCATAGGCTACAACAACGATCAGAATAATTTAATATCTGGTCGAACAAATGGTTGCGTGTTTTGAACTTAATTGTGTTAGAAGAGGTGCAAGTTAAGTCACACAAGGCCACACTATATTAAAGTTTGGTGACAACACCACAGTTAGCTTTCAAATAAGCCATTATCAAGGAAATAACAGGGGAAGGAGAGGAGGCCTCATCAACCACTGACAGTCAGTGACTTTGAGGTAGAGAGGGTCCTGGACGTGTAACATCACCCGGCTGGTCAAAACAGCACAAGTAGCTGTGCTTTCTGCAGAGACTGAGGAGATTGGACATGTCATCCCAGTCTGTGAAAATCATCAGACTTGTGAAAATAACGGATAACCTGGATGGTCGTGGTTATCCAGAAAAGTCAAGTCAAATCAATGGCACCTGGACTTGGTTGTAGACAGTTGAAGACAGTTAACCCATCATCCAAAAGGCTTCTTCAGTTCTGACTGAGGAGACCCGGGTAGCCTCCATGAAGTCGTCCTTGATATCATTTGGTTTGTTAGTGCTCCTGGCTGTCACAGAGGGTTCTGAGCAGTTTTTCCTGTGATATCATAGAGACCTCTTGAACCATAATAAACTACTGCAGATAGCAATGAAGACTGCTGAGAACATGAGGGCACCCCCTCCATCTCTGTGGGACATGTATCATAGTCCTTAGAAGAGCCTTGCACTGCGATTAAAGAATCTTCCCACCCTAACACTGATTTTTCACACCTGTACCCTCTGGGATCAGGTAGAGAAGCTTAAGACTGAGGGACAGCTCAAAGAGAGTGTGAAGCTGGGTTTCATCTTTAACCTTAGCTTTTTTGTCTGTATACAACATCTATTGCATGTCTGCCCATCCTGGGTGAAGGATCCCTCCTCTGTTGCTCACCATGAGGTTTCTCTTTTTTTTTTTTTTTTCCTTTTTTAAAAGGGTTTTTAGTTTTTCCTCAGTCGATGTCTAAGGGCAGAGGATGTTGTTATGATGCTATGTAAAGCCCTTTGAGACAAACTGTAAAAATAGGCTATACAAATAAAATTGCCTTGCCTTGCCTTTTTATTAGTCAGATGTCACTGTGTCATCCTTTGGCACACATAATCCTGGACATGGACTTGTGTTGAAATCAGACCTCGTTGGCAGTCAGTCGTAAGATTAGGTTTTCCGTAAAAACAGGAGTCTGTATATCCCCAATGTGAGACACCAGGTTACTTGGACCCTTTTCAGAAGTGACATGTCTCACCAGCATGCCTTCACAGCTAGGAGGATGTAGGCTCAACTTAAATGACATGTGACTGCTTTTCCACTTTTATCATTGAGTCACATTGTCAGAGAAAACAAATTAGTGAATAAGTGATTGAGAAGTTTTCAGCTCCTTCATTCACTATTAGCATTATGAGCTCTGTATCTCTGTGAAATGTTCTACACCATTTTGACTCCACATTATCCACTCCTATCAGCTTTTATTTTATTTTATTTTCTTATCAACCTGCCAATAACATTGCTAGAATTTACTGTCACAGTTGGGACAAGTGTTGTGATTGGTCAAACCATGTATAAGGCTTATAGGTTTAGGTGGTCTCCATTGTATGCTACCTTAGAATGAGCTGGGAATCATGTCAAGTGAACCAGTTTGTGTTAAAAACAGAAACAATGCGGTTTGTGTAGGATTTTTTTTTTTCACTCAGGCTTTATATTTGACAAAATGTTCAGTTCTGTGGTCCATGGAAAGAAAACCTTTTGTTATCTCTCTGCAGACTAATGAGTTGGTGATGAGTTTAGAGGATGATGAAAAGCTCATTCTGCACAAGGGCCAAACCCTCAGGACTGCTGGTGTTGGTAAGACTCATTGATCATTGTCATTGATGTACATTAAACATTCACTGAAAACAGTGGAGTCATCAAGACTAACATGACCCTACAATGAAACTTTAGTCATAGAAGATGTTCATGTTAGTAGGTGAATTAGGTTCTCTACTCTGTCTGGTGAGTGTCAGAGAGGTGGAGCAGATAGAGGCTGAGCTCTGTGTTAGAGGCTCTAACTTTTTCTCAGTGATCATTGCACAGTAAATCCAATTGAAGCTCAAAACAAAGGGAAGTTAGTAGTTGTAATTAAGCTCAGGAGTTTGAGCTGCTTATCAATCGAAACAAATCTAGGTAACCCTGTGTTCCAATCTTTGCATTCCTGAGTCAACTCAGTCTGAACTTCCACACATGATGACAGTATATTATACTTTCAGAAGAGACTATTGTCAGTGGTCCATCGTGAATAAAAGTCCTGAACCGGACTTGAACTTTCAATCAGAATCAGTTCTCTCCACATGCATGGGCACATTTCAAACAGGAACTGCTAATAACTCACTTGGCATTTGATGGATGAAGAGCTAGAGGTCAAATACATTTTCAGATCTCAAGTTGTAACCTAGCCTGTAGCCTGTAAGTGGCTTCATAGCAACATTAAACTGTACTTCATGGGCACATTTCAAACAGAAACTGCTGAGGCATAATCTGTAAACGGGAAGTTCTGTTAAATCAGACATCATGGAGAAGGGTTTTGGTAAGAGAGGAGACCAAGAACCTGATGGAACCTTATGAGCCTCAGAGATCCTGCATGGTGCTTGAGAAACTTCCAGAAGGACAACCATCACTGCAGCTCCACTCATCTGGTCTTTATGTCAGAGTGTCCAGCAAAGACCCTGAGAGAAACCTGATTTTTCTGGTCTCAGTTCTGACAGTCAGGTCTTGAGGAAACCAGACACTGTTCATCACCCCTCAGAACAGTGACCCTCAGCTCACAGCAAAACAACACAGGAGAGGCACTACTCTGTTAAATTAACCCAGCCAGAACCCTGATCTGAACCCAACATCTGGAGAGACCAGAATCACTGATATCCCCATTGACCCAACAGAACCAGAGAGGATATACAGGGAATAAAATCCACACTCCAGGTGTGAAGGTCAGACCCAAGAAGACTGGAGGCTAAACTAAGGTGCTTCGACTGAGTCCTGAGGAAAGTGAATACAATGTGTCAAATCAATGTGATATTTAATTTTCTCCTTTTTCATACATGTGAAAAATTAAAATTCTGTTTTGACATTAAATCTCATTAAAATAATTTTTTTCACTTGATTTAAAAAAATAATTTAAATTATTTTATCATAGACTGTGAGAAAAGTGAAGAGGTCTGACAACTCTGAATGCACTAAGCAGTGGCTCTCGTTCTATCCCTGCCTTATTCCTGTACTAAGGTCTACTGGATGAGTTTATTAAGGCAAGAAAAATGTCCATCATCTGACTAGCAGCTATTATCACTATTTGGTACAGTATTTGGAGTCATGTTTGAAAAACAATCATTTGTTTAAACATTTACCTTTTTTTTCATCATAAAATTAAATGGAGAAAAAGACCTCATATTGTAAATTTGGCATATTGTAACAGTCATGCTGTTACACACATACTGTTAACCAACATCTTGTTTGACATTTTAGGAAATGAAACTGAAGTGGCCTTCTTCAGAAGAGAAGACTATGGTCTCTATAAAGCAAATCCCCAAAGTGCCTGGTGATGACAGTACTTTACTTTACAGCAGAGGTGATTCTTAAAGGTCAAAAGTTAAGCATGCCAGGATCCACAGGAGAACTGCAATGGTGCCATCATGTTCCCATGGGAGAATTTTAATTTGTGAAGTTTTTTTTTTTTTTAATTGAAGCTTAATATGTACAACATGTGTATGCCATTTTATTTCTCTTCTATTATTTTTTACCATGACCATAATTTTCAGTGATCTTTTAAATACCTCAATAAAGTTTTCTGATAGGTGTAATCTTTTAATGTAGTTTTTTTTTTTTTTTTTTTTAAATTGGGGGAATATTTACTGCCCTACACTGTGAAGTAGCTAACGTGCTGCAGTTAATTTGAGTTTAAGACCTATCATGTTAAAACGCAGTTCGATCCATTTAAAAATGTTTTGAAGTTAGTTTCCCTGTTTAAAATCATCTTACCAAACCCGTTAATGTCCTCGACCAGTATTGATATCTCTTTACTAAAATAAAATAATTTATCCCACAAACTATTTCACTTAAGATTAATGTGAGTCTTTGAGAAACCAGCCCATCTGTAGAGTGTCCTGTGATGTTAATGTTACTCCCGGTTCATCCTATCAATTCGCAAGGGAAAAAAAAAAAAAAAGAGCCATGCCTCTTTTCTTTCTCGGTCCATGAATCTGGACCAAACAAAAAAAAAAAACATTTGTTTGTTCGTTCAATGTGATTTGCAATATTCGTAGTGATTGGCAAAACAGGAAATGAGCACGTTTTCTCGTTTTTGGATTGGTTACAATTCTCACACCACCCAATAAATGACCGTTATAATATGTCAGTTTTTCTGTTAGCCAATGGCGTAGAGAGGAGGGCGTGATCAAAGCCCATGGGTGTAGGCTTGGTAGCCCAGTCATGATGAAGTGGACTTAGCTCCCCCAGCCCCTACAGAGGTGGCTTTTTGCTGAACGGAAGGCTTCCTCTGCCGGAACTGTGACTGAAAATGGCTGACCTCCAGGTAGGTACGGAGCCCATGCTGCTACAACTGGTTCAAGTCCGCTGTGTCCCGTTAGACGAGTGACGGAGGAGGCCGTTAGCTGGTGTTAGCTGACTAACATGTACGACAGCCGCGGGCATCGCTTCCTAAGCTGTAAGCACATGGCAGCTGAACAGTAGAGGATTGTTCTTGTGAGTCTGTGTGTAGAGGGTGACCGGGAATTCACCATTCCACGAGGTCTCGTATGCACCAAGTGTTGATAGTTAATGCTTTTAGTTTGTAATATCGGAGTGGTTTTCAATCAATAGAGTAACAGGATTGTCTGCAGCATGAATCCCGATCCAGACGTGCATCAGATCTGTTCACAACTTCCCCTCTGGCCCAGTTGGCACAGAGTGGCCAAGCCAAAGGGGTTGTGTGTGTGTGTGTGTGTGTGTGTGTGGGTGTGTGGGTGTGTGGAGGAAGGGTCTGAATGTGTCAATGAGCTTATTGTACATGTTGGATTTTTGTCCCTTTTCAGCAAAACTACCTCATCTCAATGGATAGAATAAAGTTGAACATACTGACCATCAGTCTTTGTCTTATCACTGGAGGGGAAGACTTGAACACTGATTATTGTTGCACATGTTAATAAAAGTGTAACTGATTAACTAACAAGCGATATGTGATGCAACCTCAGATAAGAGGCATCTGCACTGCATGGATGAAGTTAATAAATGTCTCCAAATGCCTTCTATAGGCAGAAAATGTTCCCACTGCTTAAAATGTGAAGTATTGGTTCCACATGATTAGACTGACTAATCACGTCTCTTTGTCAATTTAGTCACCAGATGATACCTGGCAAAAAAATTATGTAGTACTTTAAAAAAAAAAAGTAATGTTGGAAGAAAAATTTAAAATGAATTGATTGGTATTGTGCTACTCCACTACTGATATTTGATTTGTGCAGTACTTTGTCACAAATAACTGAAAAGATCAGGTCAGTGATTACATATACTAATGTATATGACTAGTCCACATACTTGTTTGACTGTGACAGGCAGGTCCACTGCCAGTGTTTGCATGTGAGAGAGATGCACTCAAATAAGGTTTTGTATTTGAAATATTTTTAAAAAGGTAGTAAATCATGAGACAGTGTTGAAATTGGACATTCTGTCACAAATGAAATTAATGTGTGTTCACTGAAAGACCGCAGTCGTCTTCTCAGAAATGTTTATAAAGCAGGTTTAGAAAGGTCTGGTCTGAGTTCAGACTGCACCTCAAATCATTCTGTTAGCATTGTCAACAGAAATCAGATAATCGCGCACACCTCTGTGTGACGGAGCTCAGTATCACAGTTAACCTCTGTGGTTGCAAATGCAACTGATGAACTGCAACAAATATTTTTTTTATATATATATTCTATTTGTAAATTAAATTAAACTAGAGGGAATTGATGACACAACAATGATGACAGAGACCAAAGTGCAGTTCTCAAAAGTTTATTTCACTGAACCTATGTATGCCTTGCTCCACCCTTTTGGCCAAACAAGAGAACAGTTAACACTGTACTCTCCAGGGTCTCCATGTCCAAGTTATTCAATAGTATGTTGTTCTGCTGTGTATGTGAATGTGTGTGTGTGTTATGTATGACATCAGTCTTACTGAAGTTCTTGTCCTCTCCTCTCCAGGCTAAATTTGATGCAGCAGCAGCTGAGGTGAAGGAGCTGAAGGCAAAGCCCACGGATGATGAGATGCTGCAGGTCTACTCCCTGTTTAAGCAGGCCACCGTAGGCGACGTCAACACAAGTGAGACCGCACATCCTGCCTCCTGCAGCCCACCACCACAGTCACCACGTCATGTTTGCTGATGAGAGATCCTCCAGCACAGTTTCTGACTGCCCTAGTCCTATGTCTGAGGTTTGACCTCAGAAGGGTCAGAAACCTGCCTTTGTTTCTACACAGTCCCTAATTCTGATTGTTGTGCACCTGTAAAATGTATGTCCTGGAAGGCACATTTTGTTGCCATGACAACCAGCACCTTCACACCAATATTTGCCATAAAATTGGATGTTTAACACGGTGTGGTGATTTGGTGATTTTGACTGAGAAAGGCAGTTCTAATGTTGCATTATTATACATCATTATTATTATTGGTGGTGTTGTAATATTTTTGGCTTTGCTATGGTGGTGAACTCAAACCTTAGCCACCCTTGGCAATCCCCTTTGGGAACCATCTGCCTTGTTCTTTAGGGTGCAGCCATTAAACTGAAGACAGCAGCAGGTCAGCCACACTCCGCCTGCAAACTTGTTTCATTGACTTACAGCTCTTCTCTCATGTATGAAGGTCGTCCTGGGATGTTTGATTTCACTGGGAAAGCTAAGTGGGATGCCTGGGAGAAGCAGAAAGGTACATGTTCAGTCTTGTATTAAAAATGTATGAGTTTTTTGTCTTTTAATTCAGTTGCACTGCATCAATCTAGATTGACAGTGTGAATGTGAAGATGTCTCAGGCTATGACCTTTGACCTTGATACATTGGGAAAAAACACTTTGTTTCATGAGCTACTTGATCCAAATACTAAAGGTCCTGATTGAAAATAGTTGATGATACAATTAAATTATTGATTTGACACAAATCAGGCTTTATATGGGAAAATACAACCATATGAAAGTTATGTGACACAATCAGTGAGGGAGAAGACGCGTCAATGCGTTGGAGTTGTGTGAACTCTCAGTTGTACAGCAGTGTTACAGAGTGAGTTCTTATACTCCACAGACAATCTTTGCCAGTGTAGACTGCAGCTGCATACAAACCCAACAACATGTAGGCTTTATTTTGGCCTACCCTCAACTACATTAACTACATATAATATTATATCCATAGTACAGCAGAGTGTAATGGTAGAAAAATAAAAGCCTGAAGCTGATTCACACATTTAAATAAATTTTTTAATTAATTAATCTTTAATTTCCCTGCGAAATGCATCCAGACTAAATCATGACTGAAACAATAAATATTTTGTCCTCTTTTGTTGCCTTCTCACCAGTCAGTTTATGGTCTGTTATTGAATCGTTTTACTAGCAAATAGTTAGACCCACCTAACCACTGAGTTTGTAATTTTGCCTTCACCATCTTGGTTTTCAGAAAACCAAGAGGGTGAAAATATGTCTTGTTTTTTTAATCAGTAACCCCGTGATGGTCATTAGATGGAATACAGGTTTAAGGCTCTTCAGCATTGGCTGCACATTACATCCCTGAAGTCTAAAGGCAGTCCAGACAGCTGATGTAGCAGGTTGTGCTCAGGTTTGTGATGTCAGCCCGCTCCCACAAGATGCTCACAATGGCCGCCATACAGAGAGTAATTCTGTTGTTGATAGTTGTATCGATTGATAGGTAGATACAGCTGCTGGTGCATCAGAAACAACATCTGTCAGTCAGTTGACATCAGCAAATCACTCTGTTAAACTTCTTCCATCACAGTTTACACACTGCTTATTCACTTTGGCAGTGTAAGAAAGTGGATGAACTGCTGCTTTGGTGACAACCTGATCCTGTGGCTGCAGTGTTAATATGCCTGGTAGAAACGAGTGATGTCCTAGGCAACCAAGTTGCTACTAGAGAAGGACCATCAAGGGCAGTGTATCAACACAAGTGTCCTAGTCTGACAACAAAGAGAAGAACACAGGTACAATAAATAGCAACAACGTGGAATGGCAGCAACAGGTCCAGAGATTAAAAAAAAAAATGCACCATTGCTGGTGTGTATGCCATTCTGTTGTCTGTATTTGCAGTACTGTCAAATTTGGGATGAGAATCGTCAAGTTTAGTTGTGTTGGTAGTGACTATTAAAACTTATGGTGACATCACAATGAATCAATAAATACAACTAAAGTCTGATAAACATCTAAAATATCTGTATTCTAATCAGCCTTTCAGCCAAGTTAGTGTCAATGTACAGACATTCACTTGGACTGTCCTGTTTGGACTCATGGATTTTGGTTTTTCATCAACAGGCAAGAGCAAAGAGGATGCCATGAATGAGTACATCAACTTTGTGGAGCAGCTGAAGCAGAAATATGGATCCTAAGGTCAGGTGGTGACCACAGAGCACCTGGGCTAACTGCCGGAATGAAGACTGAGAACTGGCTGTGACCACCACCACTGGTCCCTCATCCAGATGCTGTGAAACACTTTCCAGCCTGAGGAGTGTGCCCTTGCACAACATGTGAATACCTGGCAGACTGCTGCTGGTCTCTGAGAGGAAGCTGTAGATAAAACACAGTCCTGTCATTTCAAAATAAAATAAATTTTCTCAAACTCTTGTGTTTGGTGTCCTGATTGTTTGTTTGTTTAAAATGTACATCATTTAACACTGAGGCTCAATTTAGACTGGATTTGAGGCTTGGTAATAAGATTCATCTTGTATTTGAACAGTTTGATCAGGGGCTGTTTTCAGATAGTTTCTCACTGTCCTCTTGGACTGGCCCATGTCCACACTCACTCCTCTCCTGATGTCACAGCCTACAGGTCTGCAGCCCCACATTTAAATGGGTGGAATTGTGCATAAAAAATGAAAAATGTGGAAGGAATCAACATAGAGATGTTTAAGCAGCACTTCAACAACCAATAGAGCTAGAAAGGAAAAGTTAACATGGATTAGAGTTGTAGAGGGATGACCTCATGACTGGACTTGGGTCAGGATGAGTCTGAGTTCAGCTGCTTTTGACCAGTGGTGGAAAGTAACTCATCAGATTCACTGTTGTGGAGGTGCTTGTTAGATCCATGTTGTGTTAATTTATACCACTTGTTGACATCAATAAAATCTGCAGCAACAAGTTCCCTTTCACATAAATACAAACAAATGATGTTTCTAACCTGTGCTTCAGTAACTTCACAGGTTACAAAGATGGAGACAAATCTGTCAATACCCGTGTAAAGAGTCTTAACATTATTACAATACACATAACCTTAGGTTGGTCATTGGTGAGGGGCAGGGTGGTTTTCTTTGCTCAGTTTTATTAAAAAAAAAACATTGCCCTGTTTGTCCTGTACCACCAGTTTTATATTACAGTAATGGCCACAGCTTTAATACAAGGCATGCACCAAGACCTTCACCAACAAGGCCTTATTGTGACCCACTATACCAGAGAGGGGTCACTTCCCATTCTACCACAGACAGCGTTCTAAAACAGATGTGTACACTGAGAATTGGAGGTGATCCAAGATTATTCATAAAATTATTAGGGAAACAGAGCCTGTTACTCATGCATTGTACCTGGTTGTCTGCTTCATTAGGATAAAAGATCTCCCCACATTTTGTGTGTACTGCCAAATAAATAAATCTATCTAGTCACAACCAAGTGGCAACCCAGCATGGCGTCACCTAATTGGTTTGAGAGCTACCATTTTGAAGTCTCCGGTTTGTAATCCTTCTGCTGCCTATCCTGCACACACACCCTGCTCATTCTCCAGTCAGCATTTACCAGCTTCTCCAGTGCACAGTGAGAGAGAGATAAGAGAACTTTCTCTTCTTAGGTTGAATAGCGTTAGAGAGAGATACAGTGGGGGAACCGGCACTGAGTCATAGCAGGTCCGAATGAGAAACTGAGGCATCGTAGCTTATTGTTTAGACCGTCAATTTACGTGACTGAGAATAAAAGAGGCCGGGGGTGATAAAAGTTTTTCAAGTTAGGACAGCATGTGACCTGGCTTGTCTGTTGGAGAGCTGGAGTGTAGAGTTATGGCCCCCTAACCAGCTGCCACAGGAATTGGATGTGATTTCATGCATATAGGTGCTGGGATTTGAGGAGCCGGTAGACGGGTCGAGCACCGGTCGAGCTTCCGGCGACAGAGAGAGAGAGAGAGAGAGAGAGAGAGAGAGAGAGAGAGAGAGAGACAGGGGGCGACTTAGATTGGGTCAAGTTTGTCACCGTGTTTATTCTGCTTCAAAGCGTTAGCAAATGTCAGAGCATTATCCCTGACAAGGAAGTAAAACAGTATGATTTTCTGCAGTTTAATTTTTAGTCATTTGGGACAGTCTGTAACAAAGTCATTGAAAAGCTTCATATATGCAGTATTTACAGTGGCTTGCAAAAGTATTCATGCCCCTTGAACTTTTCCACATTTTGTCATGTTACGACCAACATAAATATATTTTATTGGAATTTTATGTGAAAGACCAACACAAAGTGGCACACAATTGTGTGTCCTCACAGCACATGTGATATACACTCTAATCATTCTCCCACTGAGTCACCCCAAATGTTTCTCTTCTAAAACTGAAAAAAAAAAACATGTCCCAAAAAGGGATAAGAACATAATAAGCTTTATTATTAATTACCACCTTTACAATATAGGCCTAAGAAAACTGCAGTTGTACAAATCATGAATAATTTATAACAAGAAACACATGATGGGACTCAATGCCAAAAATGAATACATAAATAATATTATTACATTACTGCAACAATGCAGTGCAGAGAAGGAAACAGTGATCACATGACTTGTGAGCTATGACAAATTTCTACCTTTATCCGTTGCACCTCTGTGACAGATTAGGCACTCACACAGGAGGCAGTACTGCCCCCCTCTTCTCCTCCCTGTCAACACCACTATATTCACCACCACACTAAGAATACATAAATGCACAGAGATTTTAGAGGCCAGGTCTACTTCTCCAGAGTTCAAAGTATCATTAACTATATTCTACTGACATGTGGGAAAAACATTTAAATTTGATAAGAAAGAAAGAAAGAAGAAATGAGAAAATGTTGTGCACATACAAGTGGTGCAGCAGGTCCTGTTCATTGCTCCTACTTCCATTCATCTGCTTCCTTAAAACACATCTGTGACTCTACCCCCACTGTGTTCTTCTTCACCTGTAACACAGCAGTGAGATACTGGGGTCCCTGGTCCACAGGTCTGGACAAGATCTTCAGCCCCATGTATGAGAGAGGTATGTGGCTTAGGTGTAGTATCCTTCATGTAGTCAGACACAGTACTTATATATATATAATATATATACATATATTCAGATGTAGTACTCTCTCATGTTGTCCCTAGGGGAGTTGTGAAGGTGAATCTCTGTCCTGTTGCTATGGTGCTGCTCTTCTTTCATGCTGTTGCTCCTCTGAGTCCAGCAGCTGTACAGGAGGTGAGTCACTACGGCCAGGACACAAGCTATGATGAAGACCACGGTTGTGGACACACCTGAGCAGCAGGACACACAAACAGTCCACATTCAATTTTTATCCATTATTACACTCTAATGTTGAACAATCAAAGAATGATTGATTCAATGAAAAGTATTCCTGTTTTGAAACCACAAAGAAACAAGCAGCATCACAGAGCTGTATCTGAACAAAATTTCTGTGGAATTTAACCCCAACACTCTTTTCCATTATTGTGGTCATTGCAGCAACACACCCAGATGTATTTTAGTTAAAATTAGGCAAGAATTTACTTCTTTAGCCTTGTTTGATGAAAGAACTGTTTTAGTGTAGAGTTGCTGTAGCAGCAGTGAGTAGGTTTCTCAGTTTGTTATTCTGTTTATTTATTTTCAAGTTTTGTGTAAAGAGTTGATTAATTTTACTTATTTATTATATAGAATTATTTTATAGATGAAACATGAAAACTCTCTAAAGCAGTGTGTTATTGTTTTCCCTGTTGTTGCCTGTTCTTGTGATAAATGTAGAAATAGTCAATGCTGAAGACCATTGTTTTTGTGTAAATTGATAATTTTGTTGAAGTCTGTTGAATATTAAACATGAAAAAAAATTTCAGTAACTTTTTTTCTCAATAATTATGAGAGGGATGCCCTTTTTTGCACCTGCCCCCTAAAATGTGCATGGCCCTGTCAGAATTGATTAAAACATTTTTTTCTGTGTGAGGATGTCAGCTGGTTTCCAGAGACACACACATGATGAGTAACCAAGATACCAAACCACAGTGTAGTGCAGTCAAGGAAATAACCACAGCAAGTCCACAGAAAACTCAACAGGGCAATGCTGTGTTTTACACCAACTCCAGATTAGAGTTGATAGTGTGCCTGGGCTCTCGGGAGAGAGGAATCAGAGGAATTACCTAACAATACAGAACAACTTGGACTCAATTTCAGACCTGCTATGGCAGCCACATAATTTCTGGTATAGCCACCATGCTGCTCCTTCTCTTTGTCTGTCGATGTAGCTTGATCTGTAGAAGTACAAGTGAGAGATTTATGAACAAGTAGTGTTTTCATTCTGTGCACGCCATAAAATGGTTTCAATCAATGAGTAACACACAAAGCTGTCAGGTGAATGTGATTTCAACTTATTCTATATTATTCCTGAAATGTAATAATGATGCAAATGATGTATGAAATGATGCAAATGAAAATGTGTAAATTTCTCACTGTGCAGAATTTCCAACAAAGCAATGAAGAGGAAACTTAAAGCCTGAGTTACATAATTTATTGTTACAGCTTTATTCAAAGAAAAGAGTATATATAGAACTCAGTCAGAAACACGCAGGGAAAGGTTCATGTTTCGTTCTACACAGACAGATGGACCATTTTTCTGTTTGGTGTGTAACTGATACATCTGACCCACAGATCTTAATCAACCAGAGAGACCAGGGACGTGTTTATGTTCATCTGATCAGTGGAAAGTTTTTTTCTCCAGGCAGATCAGTGCTCCTCACCAATTTGAAATAATATGTTCACTCATGTGAGCAGCTTCTAATGTGGGATGTAACTAAATACATTTACTCAAGTAGTGTACTTAAGTACAGTTTTCGTGTACTTGTACTTTACTTGAGTATTTAAATGCAAATCAAATCCTTGTTGTGTTATACTACTTAAGTTATTGGACAACTGCAGTTACTTTTCTAAAAAAAGATTAAAAAAAAAAAAAGACACGATATAGAATACAATCTGTTGTTCAATAATCAGCCAGTGGTCTTTTTGTCTTGTGACAAATGTTGTGGCCCAGGTAGAGATATTTCTCCTGTTAACATGGCCTCATTTAAACTGTTGAATTTGTAAAATGGGTGTTGACTTAAGTGCTGACCTAAATTCTAACATGTTGTTGACTGTTGCAGTGACTGGCAGTGTGTGTTACCTCTTAGACTGTGGGATGTGATGGAGTCTGCCAGTGCTCCACAGTTGGACTGGACCAGTGGACCCCGGACAGTGACCAGTGAGCTTCCTTGATTGAACAGTGCCACTTTCAGAGGAGCCACATGATTAAACTGGACTGAGGAGAGGCAGCCAATGAAACCCCTCAAACCTGCATCAGCTACCTCATCCAGGAAGTGTTCTCTTCCTACGCACAGACAGTCCGGGAAATAGGTCAGATAGACAGAAAGTCAGAGAACTAGACAGCCACCCAGACAGACAGACAGAGAAACCAGTCAGACAGACAGTCAGAGAAACTGTCAAACAGACAGACAGACTGTTAGACAAACAGTCAAAGAAACAGTCAAACAGACAGAAAGTCAGAGAACTAGACAGCCACCCAGACAGACAGACAGAGAAACCAGTCAGACATACAGATGGACAGACAGAACGATACAGGCAGACAGAGGGACAGACACTTAGAGAGACAGACAGACAGAGAAACAGACAGAAAAAGACAGACATATACAAATATAGAGACAGACAGAACAGAGAAGCAGTCAGAAAAAAAGTCATACAGATAAAGACAGACAGATAGAGAAAGACGGACAGACATACAGAGAGAGACAGTCAGACAAACAGACCCACAGACAGTGAGAGACAGACAGAAAGACAGACAAACAGAAAGACAGACAGATTTTGTCATAAAGAAACCAGACCACATGGGGATGTGAATATTTTGCAGTGAAGGCTGAGTCTTGTTGAACAACAGCTGCTTCCTAACAGATGAGGGAGCAGATTTTTGTGTAGTTTTTTTTTGCTCACTGATGGTGAACCTGGTTTTGACACAGGCTTTGAAGAAAGGACACTGAGGAATAGCTAATTAAGCCCACTAAGGTAAAATAAAGAATAAATAAATAAAACAGATGAACAGATGAAAATCTGAAAAATTAGATACTCTGAGCCATTGGGTGTACAGACACCACCAGGTGGCAGCATGGCAAAACATTAGGATCTACTAACAGAGGACATTTACTCAAACTCATGTTACTTTTTGGAGAGTTCAAGAGTTTGAGAAAGTGTCTCTGTCTGTGTTTGAGGGCTGCAAGTAACAAAAATGGACTGATAAAAATGGAGGTGGTGAAAATACTTTTGAATTGAAATAATGAGGTGAAGTAAGAGATTTGATTGAATCAGTCATAATATGATGAATACAGAGGTAGTTTTCATCATAATCATTCTATAGTTAGTTACGGTCAATGATCAATGACATCCTTTTGCACAGATCATCTGTGTGAGCTGTTTTATAGACTTTCAATGGTCCATTAAAGACCCCTGCCCCACCATTGCAGCAGTGAAAACAGAAATCAAAATAACCTAGGCATTGATGCTTAAGTCCACTCATATGAAGTACAGTGATCTCTAAACACCAATGAATTGTAGGACTTACTGATGACTTTGCCCAGTGTCAAGGATCTGATTAAGATCAGCTCTGTATCAGATGACATTGTGTACTTCTTGTGAATGTCCTGGTCAATCTGGTGGGATAGAAGTAGTCAAGGAACAAACTAGTTACAAGATATCTAGACAGCAACACAAACTGTCCATCCATCCATCCATCCATCCATCCATCCATCCATCCATCCATCCATCCATCCATCCATCCATCCATCCATCCATCCATCCATCCATTCATTCATCCATCCATCCATTTTCTTCTGCTTATCCGACTATGCAGAGTATTATAAAATAATTACCATATATAATTATTTCTCAGTCTCTTTATTAAAATACAACTAGAAAATACATGAAATGTTCATTCTCTGCTACTATAGGCTAAAGTGGTGAGTATTCAGTGTGACCTGCCCTAATACTTGAGCAATAGCAAGAACCTGGCTCTTAAACCTAAATTGAATGGAGCCATAATTAACGTCATTGATAACACCTGTATTTGTATTTGACTATTTCATGTTAACATGATGCTGTGAAAAAGGTCCATTACACCGGGTTTGTGCAAGACATGCTTAAGCATTACAGACACATGTTGTATGAGGTTAACTCATAGGAAGCTGATAATATGTATAAGACCAACTTTCAATCACATAACTTCATTTAAAATGACAAAGATCACAGAATTTGACAGACATAAAATCATAATTTTGCATCAGCAAGACCACTGTCAAAGAGAACCGAGCACTGGTGACAGCTGTGAACACAGGTGTCTCATTATTCTCATCATGATATCTCAGTCATGCTTTGAGGAGATTTCTTCAAATTTGTACCAAACCTTCACTGAGTAGTTGGCTTATATGTGGTAGACTAAAAAAATAGCACTGCTCACCTGTACATACAGCTCCCTACCCTCACGATGGAGCCTGATGTGATGGAGTCGTGCATCTGCCAGGCTTCTGAGGTTGGGACTGAACATTTCTGGTTTCCTGTGTGTCTGCAGGTGATACCAGATCTGCAAACTTCCTATACAAAAGATCATAAAGATTATATGGCCTTTGAATTGACAGTTCATAGTGAAGTTGCAGAGGTCACCAAATGGAGTCAAACCATGGACATGGCATTTTTGTAGCTGCAGAATAAATATGGTTTGAAATTACAATACTTTTCCAATAAATAATATATATCTCAATATCAACAATGAATGTAAAATCACATAAACAACAGGATCATTATAAGTTGATCATTATAATGAATTATACTGAATTATATGTTGCCCATAACCAAATAAATCCATTGTTGGTCTATTTATACATTTATGCTGAGAAACATTAAGCAAGCAAAAAAGCAAATTCAGGGAAACGTTAGACAGACTAATCTGTTTCAAATTGTTTCTCTTTGTCTATAGTTTTGGTCATGGTCTCATTAGTTTAACATGTTTGGCAGTGCTCTAGTGTTGTAGTGTAGTGCAGTGTTGTAGCAGACAGTTACAAGAACAAGTTCATAGTAAGGACATGAAGAGTTATGCACCTGAAATTGACACCTACATACTCTTCCCAATATCAGATTATCAAATTGACAGGAAACAGAGACAAAGAACCACTTATCTCTCAAACAGGTCACCTTTCAGCAGGTCACAGGGATGTACAACCAGACCATCAGATGGCCCATCAGATGGTCACATTATCATCTCCACAAGATCAACAAATGGACACAGGGCAGAATTGGAGAAAACAACCAAAATCTCTATTTTGTTTTAAATAGACTTTGCCTTAATGTTGATATTTGATTGTTGCTTATATAAGAAAAGTAAAACCAAAAGGAACCTGGATAGCACTAAGGTGTGAATACTAAACTCACACAAGCAAACACACACACACAACTACCACAGATATTTCTCACTTCTTCCTCTGTCCTGACAAGTAAAAAACAGTTTACACTTACAAGCCAATCCCAGATCTCTATCCTCTAGAATGATTGAAATACAAGGGACCCTTCATGAGACCATACTGCCAGCATCTCTCACACAAGGTAACAGACACTACAGACATCCACACATCCATTGTGGCCTTGGTACACTACAGAGTTAATGTAGTTAGATAAGGTATGATGCATCGGTACCGTTATGAGCCAGGATGACAGCAATGTACTGCTGACTGAAGGTGCTGATGGTCAGCAGCATGGCCGGGCTCTGGGAGGTGATGAAGCTGAAGGCCATGTCCTCTCTGGCCCTGCTGCTGCTTTCTCTGGAAACACTGGAGGCCTGCAAGCTTCTGTTCTGCATCACTGAGAAGGGTTCCTGGAAGGTATAAGTAACCGAGGACTCTGTGTCGAAGGACACTGAAACTTCTGCACACAAGCACATAGAACATGTTTATATAATAGAAGATAAATCTAAGGTTGACATAATTCATTGTGACTCACACTGAAAGGTTGCATTACTTAAGTGATAGACTCCATGAGTCGACACCCAGCACAAAGCAACACAAAGTAAAACATAAGTGTGTTTGCTAGTTTCAGACTTCCTGAAACACTTCCTTTCAGATTTTCCTGTCAAGTGCCCACATCATTTAAATATAAATTACACTTACTGAGCATCCATAGGCCTGTTGGTCTTAAAATGTGGTGTGGTTTTTTGGTGTATTGCTATCTGGAGCTTAATTGACCAACAGAGATCTGGTCTGACATTATTTTAAGGGGAGATTATTAAGAGAATATGATGCACCTACATGGTTTGATTTGTGCTGTTGCCTCTTTATAGATCTGTCCTCAGAGCATTGTATCTCTCAGCCCTTCCTGTCCCCTCAGGATGCACAGAGCTGCTGGGTGCATGTGGTGGGACTGGGCTCACTAGTTTATTTCTGGTCACCCTGCCCATTAAGCAGTCATTAGGAGAACAACAACAAGGTAGGTAAGACAGATACTGGAGAAGGTAAATTAATTGAAATTTTTTTATTAAATATTTTAATACTTTAACTGTTAACTTGTTTAACTCTCTGTTCTGGCTGCCAGCATCACCACTTTCTTTGTTACACATAAAACCTAGGTACTGATCAATTCCTGAAACAATATTCTCCTCAGGTAACAATATTCTGTCACAAACTTTTCAAACCTGCACAGAGCTGATAAATTAGTGTAATTTGCAAGTTTAGTTGCTACTGCTGTTTGTCTGTATGAAGCCATGAGTTGAACCCATGGTCTTTGTGACTTAAAAGAAGAAAGAAGATGGTTAAGATGATGGTAAATATTCTTGTTACAGTACATAGTTCCAATAATTTATCTGAGGAGGGAAGAAGAGGCAGGTAGAAAATCAGATCTAAACATGAAGGACCAAGATAAAATATGCTGAAAGCAATTACATGAAGGTCAGAAAAAGTGGTTAATGTTATTTAGTGAAGGAAGGAGGAAGAGTCCCAGAGAGCTGGCTTGATGAGGGAATATGAGAAGTATGGCAGTAAACAAACTACTCCAGGCCTGTTTCTTGACGTCACATGTTGACTGGCAGATGTGCTTCTGGGAGAAAAGAGGTGTGATGGCTATAGACCAAAGTGGCTCTCAGGGTTGTTGACACAGTGGTTTTTAATGATCCTCTGATTTTTCTTTTAGTACTATCTTGTACTGACAGAACTCATTAATAATAAGGGTTAATAAGTTATCTATAGAGGGGCAGCCAGACTTTTGTCATTGAGGATGATTCTGTGAAAAAACTCACATGATGCTGCACTGGCATTGTTGAAATAAAACTGACTGAATCTCTGACTGAACTGGAACAACATTTAATAAAATAGTTACAGTTTGTATATTTTTTGTTTTCACAGCAGATGACTAACACAAGGCTACAGGCACAACAACAGTACTCACAAGTGCATCACCGAAGGATCTTTTTACGGCCTAACAGTGATTCAATGACACATGAAACCATATTGATTCTTGAATCATTTTCAACCCAGAGAGTTTGGATATGACTGACCCTATAAGCAAGGCTGCCCAACGCAAACAACATGGAGAATTCAGTACTCAGAATTCTTTACCCCTTAATTTGTGTTCAGGCTCAGAGCAGAGATGGATGCTTCACCAGCTTCACTGCCATCTGAACAAACACTATTCTGGTGTGACACATTTTCTATGCAGTCAAGCTCATCATTAATCACTGCATCAGCATTAAATGATCACTGATCACTGATCACTCACCTTCTTTACAGGTGGGTCCTCCATAGGCTGACTGTGAGCAGTCACAGGTGTAGCCACTGCTCCTCTCGATACACCTCCCTCTGTTGTGGCAGAGGCTGCTGGAGCTGCTGCAGTAACCTGGACACCCTGAGCTCACACCAGACACTGTCTTTGCTCTCTCCTCCAGGTCATAAATCACCCCGTTGACAGTCAGAGTCCTGATGCAGCCCAGGAAGCCTCTCTGCTGGGACACTGTAGCCCCTGGGATTGAGACAACTATAATGCACTGTTCACTGCATGACACAGCTTCTACAATCACTTATGCATCTATAATATATACAATATGTGCTGTTTAAGATTTGCTCTATTTCTAAATTTAATATATGTGGTGTGAATATGTCTTTATCCATGTTTACATCCACCTGAGTAATCAGGTTACTCATAGAAAACAAGTTACACATGTAATCAGAGGAGGTTTAAATGCCCTACAGAACACAGGAAAATGATGTGTATATTCACATAGCAGAGCTGAGCTTTCTGTGATATGATGAGATAAGACAAGAATTTCATCTTATCTAAAACCTTTGGTCTGGGTCTTTGACCAGAAGCTGTCCTACCTACAAACAGCTGGCTGTTGAGGCGTAAGTGCTGGTGTCCATCAACTGGAGACTCTAGGAAGCGGAGAGGAAGCTTGTCAACCTGCAGTGATGCCTCCTTCGCATTACGTTCCACCCTCACATAGTGCCACTGCCTGTCATTCAGTGGGAGGTGGGACTTCGCAGCCAGCACTGCTGGACCGTTTCCCACGTCAAAGGAGAAAGTCACCACTGAAGGAGCTGGGATGTTACACACACACACACACACACACACACACACACACACACACACACACACACACTTGTCTTTGTCTGTTCTAGTAGCCAATATACTGCTGCTGGGGAGCTTTCTGACATAGAGTGATTAAAGAGGAGGCTCAGCTGACAATTCATCAATATCAGAGATATTGGTGGTTGAAAACATCCTGAGGAAAAAGTCAGAGCTCCCTCTTAAACAGAAAACTGTAATGGTCTACATCAAATATGTAGGGGGTAGGTTTGGTTTCAGTATTGCGCAAACATGACAGTTAACCTGCAGTGAATGACATGTGTCTCCCCTCTCCGGCAGTGAGAGTGGTTACACAAAAACAATGAGGAAAGGACACACTGGTGGTCCATGTTTGTCCTTGTCATGGGTCACTTTTTTTTTATGGACTGTAATCCTTTGTTTGCAGCACCTGCCGCATCAGAACTTTTTCTTTGGTTCTTCTGATGTAGACTCTATATCATGTATATATATATACTGATTTATCTCACATATGACAATATGAGCCTCATATACAGACACACATTTTCAAGTTGATTATGGTTTCTAAAGAGAGAGCTGTGTGGAGGTCAGCACACAAAAGAAATCTTTACTGATTAGTTTTTGGCTTATTTTGGCTTTTGTGTGAACTGTTGGTACTGAACTGTGTTTTATACATGAGAGCCCTGGACCCTTGCAGTATATCAAGAATTCTTACTTTACTCATGAATGCTTGTTCTTACTTACTTACTAAACTATTACTATACTATTTACCATATAAAATTCTTTAACAACTTAACTTCTGTACTGTACACAGGACATTAATCTCTACTGTTGAGGTGTTCTATGGGTGATTATGTCATTAGGATTTTCCATGGAAAATGAAATGTGTTTTTTTTTTTTTTTTTTAATCTTATTTCAGTTCGTAGGTGTCTGTTGATCATCCACTCACAGCTAAGCTCCACTCGAATAAAGTCTTGATGGCCCAGGTTCTCCAGAAAAACTCCTGAAGGATTGGTAGTCTTGAAGTAGAAGGAGATGTCACAAGTGAGCTCGGCTTGCAGGGTGGGAAAGAAGAGGGAGGAGGACTCCTGGTCAAAGGATGCTGCATTCCACATGGACTCTGAAAAAAAATGACAGGAAAGTGGGATGCTTTATGGTCTAAATGGAACCATTATTTAAAAAACAAACATCATGTTGTATTGAAGAAGACTTGAAACTAGAAACTGAGACCATAAACACATTTGGAAAACATTGACTGAGCTAATAAATCAGGAGGAAGTAGGGCCATTTTCACATAGACTTCAGTTTTCTCAAATGATTTTAGAAATACAACACAGTATTTTCAGTGTAAACTCTTCTTGATTCAAAGTCTTCATCTCCATTTCCATCTCAACCACAGATGGAAATGGAAAATGGAGCTGTAACATGGACATGGTCACCTACTGTCTCCGTGGCAACGAAGAGGGCCAATTTGGTAGATGGCTTCTGAGCCTGGTCTGTTGGTATCTCCGATCACCACATGACTCATTGGCAGGTGGTCTTTGTAGGAAAGGACTCCTGAGTCATTAGCCCTGTGATAAAAGGAGAACAGAGATCTGTCTCACTTCAGAGTCAGATAAATAATAAAAATTGATGATGGAATCCTAATTTCAGTTAGTAATAAATAATAATGATAACTTAGTAATTTATTAATGTATTCAAGTCTGAAACTGAAAGCTTTCAGGTTATAGTGTGTAATATGAGTGTTTGTTCTCAAAGTTACCCAACCTGCAGGGACACACACACAGAAAGTTTAGTTTGTATAAAATCAAGGAGAAGATGGAGTCCTGCAGCAGATGGTCTGGTTCTCACAGAGCCCTGAGCTCAGCATCATGGACTCAGTATGGGATGCTGGAACAACTTACCCACCAAGTATAACTGTGAATAATAAATAATAAATGTGCAGGTGTACCGGTGCTGATTTATATGCAAAGGGGGTCACAGTATGCAAACTGATTTGCAAACCATTTTTTTATTTTGTTACATTTCCAATATAATCATCCCAGTTGCTTCCATTCATTTGTCAGTGTTGCAATCTCAGCTGGTTACAAACGGGTGAATCACACACGAGCAGCAAACAGCCATGTAACTGTGAGTCAGCAGAATCACACCTGCTGGTTAGTCAGTCAGTGGCCTCTGGTGAATGCTGTTAGTTGTTAGCACACAGCTGCTGTGGCTTCAGGTCATGGATGTATTTTAAAAACTACACTTAAAGATGGTAACTGGTTACTTGAATAAAAATATCTTGACCACACACAATTTATAGACTTTACATTAAGATCGAAGATATATAACTGACCTTTTCAGAGTCCCTGTCAACAGTTTTAGAGATGCCTCATTTAAAAAAGTGGTCTATGAGGAAAAGCTGTCTGGAGTGCAGGGAACTTTTATGTTACACTACTGAGTGGCCACACGAATAAATTCAGATCCACTGCGTTCAGATGTCACAGTAAACAGATGAGCATATGTACAACAATGGATGTGCCAGCATTGAAAGGGGAGTAACATACAATTGAAAGCACATGGACTGCTGCTGCTGCTGCTCAGTACAAATGGCATGTTATAGATTCTGGATCAAAGCTGTTGTGTGATATAAAGCTTTTAATGTAATGATTAATTAGCCGCCAGATAAAAAGAAATTCCAGTGAGTACAGAACATGGGCTCTCTTCTTCCCTGAGTTACAGCTAATTCAGATATCTCTTGAGGCTATTGCAGAAAATACTTTTGACGGTGTTATCACAGTTTTGGTGCTTCCAATATTTATTCCAACTTTGAAAGTGTCCAGTGCAGTGCTAGGTGTCACTAGGTGCTGTTGTGTATTGTGTGTGTGTGTGTATATATACGTGTACGTAATATACCAAGAGCCTTTGTCAGCATCACAGTTGCAGAAGTAATTCATGTTGATGCAGTTCTCCTCCAAGCTGCAGGAGCACTGCTGGACTCCAGACAGGAAGCCTCCCCAGTAGCTCTGCCTCTGTCCTTGCTGGTCCAACCACCAGGACAATGGGCGGCCATCTGCAATCACATAGTCACACCTGAACACACAGCAAGGGTTTGAAAAATAACTCTGGCTGCAGATGAAAACTCTGCATCATAAAATGTCACCCAATGATTTGTGAACTGCTGTTTTGAAGCTTCCAGAAGAAACCATATTTGGTGAAGAGGGTGGAGCTGAGGAGGAGTGAGGGGTGAATCTGACCTGCTCAGGCTGGTCGCAGTGTTTGGTACAATCTGCGAATCACACGATAGCCACGACCTAATGCATGTCCTGCTTTATGGTCTATTTCCTCTAAATGGACCATCATTTAAAAAATGAACATCATGTTGAACTAGAGACTGAGACCATAAACTCATCAGGTAAACATTTACTGAGCTAATAAATCAAGGGAGAAGTAGAGACATTTTCACATAGACTTGAATACAATCTGACTTCTTTTTACTACCAGTGGAGTCGCCCCCTGATGGTTATTAGATAGAATGAAGGTTTAAGGTTCTGCAGCCACAGAGTCTACATTCACTTTTATAGATGGTCTATTGTTAGTTGTTAAAGGGCCTCTAGAAGTCAATCAAAACAATAACACGAAATGTTGGGCGATATCATGCAGCCTGGGAATTATAGTCTTCCCGTGGTGACCTGGAACTGGATTCTCAACAGAGGTCTCCTCCTCTCCACAACAAAGAGCAGCTCATTCTAACCAGTCACATCTTGTGAGCCTGTATCCTGCATCCCATCCAAACAAACAACACAGTACTGGATCAGCTGTCACATGCTGTTGTGCTCCCTTCACACCCAGCATGTCTACGCTCATTTGGGCTTGTGTTCAGGTACAACTGTAAGGTACAATTTTATGCTACCAAATGCCATGACATTTTATAATGAAATCTTGTACTTTTTACGGTTGCTGATAAATTTCGCAAATTCTACCATTGCTACAGATATTTCTCATTGAAAGCATAAAGGAAAAGCAATTCCACTTTATTTATTATTTCAGTGTGGTGAAGCAAAAATAACTATCAACAATACAACTAACTCATAGTTGTCTGCTTCTATGCCAAGAAGTCAAGCTGCAGTAAATATAGTCACAACCTGAGCTACAGTGTTGAATAATGGCCTTACACTGAGCTCCTGAAGGGCTTTTATTTTAAAGGCCTGTGCCTTTGTTTTCATTGATGGTAAATTACCATAATTTGAATAAACAGCAAAGTAGAACCAGCTGAAATTTTATCAGGACAACATGTTACTTTTCCATTAACAGCAAATTAAAATTGATAAACTAAAAATATATTCTTTTATTAAATTAGCGATCTGCTGTCTTTGATCTGCAGTGATAAAGAAAATGTTTGTTTCTGTTCACAAGGCACAGAGGAAATAATGGAACTCAGGACTTCATGAATGTTTCATGAGAGAAACACATGTACAGTGTTTGTGACACCAGAGGCTCCCACAGCAATTCCAGATGAATTCCCCTTATAGAGAGCATACCAGTTTCTCATTCACTTTGAATATCAGAACAAATGTGAAAAATGCACAAAATAATTGGCACGAGTGACATGAGAGCAGAGTGAATGTGTGTTGGTGAGGTCAATACAGGGTCTTCTCAGTGCAACACAAAAAGGTTGAATGAAGAGAAAATACTCAGAGGGATAGGACCGTCAGAGAAAGACAATCTTCTGGAACAGACATTTTTACCTTTGGTATCAAAGAGACGGGACTTCCTACAGTTGTAAACCACTTCCTGGTGGCATTGTTCTGACCTCATAATGATGGTGCGCATTTGTTCGGCTGTGGTAGTGTAGTTTAACTTCATGATGTGAGGGCTCTGCACAGATGAACCCTGGACTCTGACTGGAGCTGTGATGTTGTGGGTCAGCACCGTCCACCCCTGCTCCTCTAAATACATAAAACATAAGTCTGTTGCATGAAACAATGCATGAAAACATTTTCCACAACTTCATCTCTACAACAAAAACATGCTTCACCTTAAGTAAACACATTTTTTGTGATAATAAGGATGGAAAAGTATAATTCTTTAAAACAGACTGAGGGTGACAAGCCCACTGCAGCAGTTAAATAGCATTAAACACAACAGTATGAACAACTTTATATAACATATAAATAAAGAATAAAGGATGTGGAGAATGGAAAATTATCAGAAGTTTAAAGATCAGAGTGTAAAAACATGTCATTTGCATGGATCAGAATCAAGATTGCTCATATGAATAATATTGTAAGCAATATCAGAAAACAGCACAACACACATTGTGTATGCAGCAGAGTACAAGACAAAGTACAGGCTTTGTTTACAAGTTTACCTTTACCTAATAATACTAATAAGAATATCAATCAAACAATTTAATGACAACATCCCTCAGGTATCAGATGTGGGGGGACACCAACATAAACCCAGAGGAATGATAATGTTGCTTGCACCTGCTGGATACCAGAAAAAGTGGCTAATCAGTGAACTTTACTAGAACTGCATCCACACATCACTTGGTATGAGATGTTTTATAATGCCCTGTTAGCTTGTTGTGCCACATATCACTAGCTACCACTACAATAAAGGGCTTTGGTGTATTGATGTCTGGTATAGGCAGATTTGCCACAGTGCTGACAGGTCTGGCTATGCACATTATTCAGTAATTGGGAAAGAACAGGCTTGTGAGGAAGCTGGAATACATAGAGGGAAACCATGCAGGCACAGGGAAAACATATACACTCCACACAGAAATATGTGCATCGACTGTGTGATTGCACCATCCATATCTTTGTCAAAACAAACTTTTTTAGCTCAGAGGTTTTTGTTTCTGGTGGCATAGCTGATTTTCAAAACATACCCACTACAGACCTACTACGCTTATCTCGAGTCGGACCATGAACTCTGCGATGGAAAATTTAAGTTTTCTGTACCAGAACAGCTGATCTGAGGCAGTTCAACTCTGAATATGTTCTCTCCAAGTTAAAAATGAGCATGAGGAATATAAAGAGTCATAATCAATGGAGCTCAGATTCAACAAATCACAGAGCAGAGCCTCTGGATGTATCACAGTTTCTTCTCATATCATGTCAATACTTAATTCACGGTTCTGATGATCTTGCTGCTAATTAAAAATCACTGTCTCTTTCAGATGAATGCGCTCATAGCTGGAGAGGTAAACCCAAATAATTCTGGGTCTGTTTAACTTTCGTTGCTAATGGTTAAATATCAACATTTAGCTCAGGGGAATATGCACAGCTCTCCCAACTTCGTCAATGTGCAACAATTTGTGAGGTTCATGGTTAAGTCCTTTTAACTCTCACCAGTGACTGTCAATCCACTCATTACTAGTCACCTGCCTCATTGAAAACCTCACAAGGGCCATTCAATCTCATAAAGTCTGTCAGCCTGTTAACATATTAACACAAACCATTTAGGGAATTTTCGACCAGTATCAACAACAACAAAACAGCTGTTTGATGATTAGACATATCTGTGGCACACTGTTCTGGACTCTCAGCAGACCTTCAGTCATGATGATGAAGCTTCACACAGCTCAGTTGTGTCTTTCTTCATGAACCAGTGAGACAACCCTGTCACAGCATAGTTTGACCTTTACCTAATTAATAATTAATGGATTAATGGATTAATCCATTAATGGATAATGAATTCAACATGTTTCTAATGAAAAATAGCTTTTAAAATTCCAGAAACAGAAATAGTGAGCACAGTTGAAAAGCAAACACACACCAATCAGCCATAACATTATGACCACTGAGAGGTAAAGTGAATAACATTGGTTATCAGGTTGTCAGTTGTCACTGACAGGTTGTCAGTGGTGGATATATCAGGCAGCAGCTGAACATTTAGTCCTGAAGTTGATGTGTTGAAGCAGGAAAAATGGTCAAGTGTGAGGATGTGAGCCACTTTGACAAGGACCGAACTATGATGTGTAGACGACTGGGTCAGAGCATCTCCAACACTGCAGCTCTTTGGGATGTTCCTGGGCTGCAGTGGTCAGTACCTACCAGAAGTGGAGCAAGGAAGGAAAACCACTGGACCACAGACAGGGTCAGGGGTCAAGGCTCAGTGATGGTGGTGGGGAGTGAAGGCTGGACCATGTGGTCTGATCGAACAGAAGAGCTACTGTAGCTCAAACTGCTGAAGAATTTCATGCTGGTTCTGATAGAAAGGTGTCAGAACACAGAGCATCAGTTTGTTGTGTATGGGGCTGTGTAGCTGCAGACTGGTCAGGGTGTCCATGCTGACCCGTGTCTACCACCATAGAGCAATGGAAGAAGGTGGCCTGGTCTGATGGATCACGTTTTCTTTTACATTATTTGGATGGCCGGGTGCGTGTGTGTCACTTACCTGGGGAAGAGTGTGATGCTTTGGACCGTGTTCTACTGGGAATTGGGTCCTGCCATACATGTGGATGTTACTTTGATATGTACCACACACCTAGAAATTGTTAAAACCATGAAAGTCCCCTCCTTCATGGAAACAGTCTTCCCTAATGTCAGTGGCCCCTTTCAGCAGGATAATGCTTCCTGCCACACTGCAACAGTGGTTTAGGAATGGTTTGCTGTTTCAGTGGCAAAGGGGGGACCTACATAATATTAGGCAGGTGATCATATTGTTGTGGCTGTATATATGTGTGTTTGGACTCGGTGGAGACTCTAGGATGGTACATTTTATAATTATTTTTAATATAATTGTGGTGTTGAGGAGGAAGCCTGACAGGTCTCAGCACATTTTCTCAACAGTCCTTTGTTAAAGGATTGGACTAAATTTTGACGTGTACAGTGACCTGGTGGTTCCTCTATGAACTCCTGGCTCAGTAACTTGGGGACTGATTATGTGTATGGTCAGTATGTAGAAGTCCTGCCCTAAAAAAACAACACTTAACAAAACTGTGTTGTGAGAATGACTTGTTCTTGTTTATGGTGTAGAGGTAAACATGGAGGGTTATTGAGAGAACTTCTATATGATAGTATATTGTCTGATGTTAATCATCTAGAACACACTGACTTCACAACCTGTCAGGCATCATCAGCAGGTAGCGGAAATTTCTCTGTTTGTACAGTGAAGTGTCAGTGCTGTAGATTGATGCTGTGTGATCTCTGAGAGACTGGACTGAGCTGTGGTCCCACTGGAACTCTCACAAAGTGAAGGTGACAACATGGTGGACTGCAGCAAACTAACCTGTCATGTTGCAGTAGACCTCAGTGGGCCCCAGGGGACCACTGCCATCTGGATCAATGGAGTAGAAGCCAGATGGGCTGCCAATCACCTTGTAGGCTGTGCAGGACGTCTCATAGATGGCTGCAAGGAGGAGACCAATTTTATCCAGGTGAGAGCACAGAAACAACAAGGCTTCCTGTTGGCTACACCACACACACACAGAAACACAAAAGAATCTGATGGAGTCATTTTTATTTAGGTCCTTCTGTATAATCTTAGACATTTCTAACCAAATAAGCATGGATCCATGTCCTAGTTTGAAAAAAATTAGTTATTTTGTTTTTATTGAGAGCATAACAGTCAAAACCTCAGATGATCTGCTTCATCAGGAACTTGGGTTTTGTTTACTAGTTTCATGATCGAGGCTGCACAAGACAAAATCTTTTTAAAAATAGTATTTTAAAATGCTTAACATGTAAATCTTAGACAAACTGAAACTTTGACCTAAGAATGGCCCTGGGCACTGAGTACCAGCAAGATTATATTTCATTTTACATCACTTGTATGAACTACTTGTCTGCCTATAGGCTGCCTTTAGGTTTCCCAAACAAATGACTGTTCACTGAGCAAGTGAGCAAGCAAGAGAGAGAAAGATATTGGTTGGTGTTTTTAGCACCAAAGTTATGACACAACAGTACCATAACTGATTAGCTGCCACATCCATTTGAAAGACTGACCAACAGGCCCAAAAAATAACAGCCAGATAAATAATAACCTATAACATACAATCTATTATATACTCTATTGAAGTACAGAGAATTGTACTGTAAAAGTTGCCATTAAGCATCATCATCGTTTAGCTAAATCAACAAACCAAATCCTTAAAAAATATTTTAATGTGATGCACCACAGGCCCTAGAAAAGATTCATTCTGTGGTGAATATCCACCTGACAGTCCATCCAACAGTCTGCAAATTTCACACAAAATCAAAAGGTCAACCTCATGATGACACTAGAGCAAAAGCCATGGGACCACTGAAGTACAGTGTGGCAGGATGGCTGCACAAAGGATGTTACAATTAGTACTTTAAAAAGTTTTCCTGAGGACACTGACTTTTGGAAAAAGGGAGAAGCTGGAGATGGATTAGGGTTTTAATCCCTACAAAGTATTGCACCCACTTTCCTTGATCTTTGCAGCAGCAAAGATTCAACCGGAGCAGCTAAATCTTGCTTATTAGAAAATAAGCAAGATTTACATCACTGGTGGCCACAATGGAGCAGGCAATCTGTCGGGACCATGGCCGCACCAAGGCTCCATGCTGCAGCCAGCCTTCATACCTGATCACATTCATGCTTTGGAAGCTACTCAGCCTTCTAAGGCATCATTGTCCCTTCTAGTTAGGCATCAATGCTCAATCTGCAAACACATCTTCAGTTTGAAGGTAAACACTGACCATAACAGCTGAAATCCACGGTATCAATGTGTTCATCTGTTCCTTGCCTGTATGTTGTACATTCTGATCTTGAATTTATGTTGTTGTTTAACTACATTTTTAATTTCTCACATTCATCTAGAATTTAAGTTTTTTCTGCCAAGACACAAATTAGGTCTCTTTTCATTGAAATACTTTAACATTCTTCAAAAAAATCTATTTTTCTAACTGTCACAATTATAGATATACCATTTTCCATTATAGTTTAACTCCTCTTCCTCTTCCTGTTCCTGAGTGCGGAACCATTTACTTCTGTTTTTCATTGAAACAATGAAGAACTCACAGTTGTGACACGTAGCTCCAAAGTATCCAGACCCTGAACAGTTGCAGGAGAAGGAGCTCCAGGACTGCCAACACTGACCTCCATGTTCACACAGGTTGGGAAGACATCTGCAACAGAAGAGAATTTGAGAATGTTAATATATATATATAATTTCATACTGAGTGGAAGCAATTGCATCTGCTGCTGCAGCCTCTGATTGAGGTTTAAAAAGGATATATCATAGTCAAAGCAGGTATAAGTCAAATAAAACTTATCTTAATTAATCTTAATCTAGCACTACGTTTTTTAACTATGTGAAGCATTTCTGCAGTAACCCGCGATTGTCCCTTTGATTGCCTTTATGGTTTTCGAGATATTCATGATTTTATGCACTCATTACAAAATTAATTCAACTGGACAAAATGAGCTGTTTACAAGTCAACCTTGCCTGTCATGCTTTACATTTTAATAGTATAACCATGTTTCTACCTATCACTTTTCGGAATAGTAGTAATTTATAAAGAGCAATTTTTGTTTGTTTTTGTTTCTTTGTCTTTAACTGGACCACATCAGTGGGGCCAGCCATATAACCTGAACCTGGAAGTCCCAGACTGATGATATTCCTGATAACTGATGATATTTCTGATGATATTCCTGTCACAAGAAAGTAAGAATAACACCAGTTTTCTTTTCAGTGCTATTGCCAGGCTGACAGAGAGTCACAGCTATGTGAACCATTTATTCCTTAGTAGCTTCTTAGTACCAATGACTTTATGAGCTTCTTCACAAATAAAATTGCAACTATTACACAAAAAATTCACCTCCTGCCCACAAACGGCAACTATCTACTGTCCAATACTGTAACTTTTAAATCAACTGCAATGTTTGTTCTACATTTGGACTCTTTCTCACCTTTACCAACCAGGATGTTTAAAGATGATCTGCCATTAATGAACTCTCCTATTTTAGATCTGATCAATTTGTCTTTATCAATTGGCATGTACTGTAGGCTTTTAAGATTGCAGTAATTAAACCTTTACATCAATGCTCAATCTGCAAACACATCTTCAGTTTGAAAGTAAACACTGACCATAACAGCTGAAATCCATAGTATCAATTACAAAGCTAATCAGGTAGTCAGACTTCAGGCATGTCTTAAAGACATAAAGAATGACCTGTAACTTTCTACTTCTCAATTCAGAGAAAACTGAAGTTTTTGTACTTGGCCCTAAGCACCTTAGACAAACATTATCTGATCATGTAGTTACTCTTGATGGCCTTGGCCTCCAGTTCCACTGTAAGAAAACTTGGAGTCATTTTTGACCAGGACATTTCCTTTGTCCCTCACATTAAACAAGTCCCTAGGACAGCCTTCTTCCACCTGTGCAATATTATCATTATTATATTATCATTATCAGTGTCAGTCATTGCCATCATCATCAATACATCTGTATGCTTTGCTTGTATTCTATTGTGTTCTCATTTCTCTTGCTTCCTCTCTCTCTCCCTCTCCCCTATCTCTCTTTCTTTCTCAATCCAACGGATCCAACGAGGCAGATGCCCGCCCACCCTGAGTCTGGTTCTGCTCCAGGTTTCTGACTCTTAAAGGAAGTTTTCCTGCCACTGTCACCAAGTGCTGCTCATGGTGGGACTTGTTGGGTCCCTTTAAAAAACTTTAGAAAGAGTTATATAAATAAAATACAATTTAAATTAGAATTTTGAATTTTTTAGCTGAGTGCCTCGGCACTGAGCTGGAGTTTCTGATGCAAAAGTACTATTATAGTGTTGCTAACTTAGCACATTGTTGCTAGATTTAAAGACTATTTTTTAAATTGGATATAAACCTGGTCCATGTCTGGACTGTGTATGGAGGTCCAGACCAGAGTTCATGTTTACAGGACTTAATGTATTAATATATTAAATACTTTGAGGAAACTCTAACCTGTGCTTTCTGATTCCTCAAGCCTTTGCTTTCTGATTGCCACCCTTTCAAGTAGGTATCTAAAGATTCATACACTTTCATCTCTCAGCTATTAGCCAGTTTACTGAAGTCAAGGATGAGGGTGTTGGTTTAACTATGCTGAAGAATCTTCTCTTTATATGTTTACAGGTGCCTCATAGGTTGTGAACATTAACTGACCCAAAGACATGCTCTGCAGCCATGACCTGATTCATGATGTTTAAATAGACACAGAGAGAAAAAGAGTCTCACAGAGGTTAACGTTCCTCTCCTCTAAACAAAGTCATGATACTAGTACAGAAAGAAAATGAACAAAAGACTCAAATCTGACAGCAACATGCCACGTCAACAGCTGATCATACTACAAGATGTGTGTTCATCACACTACATCATCATCATACTCAATTAAATATGACTCAAGTATATAGAAAAATAGACTGTGATGAACTAAAATATAAGTTAAATGTGGTGTGAGGCAAATGTGTGCATTATATGATATTCATTTTCCACCAGATTGTCACCAATATACAATTCATGTTGCAGTGCTGATTCATCATGTGTGTAGTGTTGGTATTTCTGCACTGCAGTGTGTTGATATACAGTGTGCAGCTGCATGGTGCTATGGCCCCATAGTCCAGAAAACAATAAACCTTCCGTTTGTGTTTTTTAATTTTTATATCTATAGAATAGTTGTGAACTGCTGTAAATTGTAGCAAACTGTTGTGAATGTAACGAATGAAACACAGAGAGACATGAAAGACAGAGGCAGACCCAGTAAGAGACGGCGACAGAGATGGAGACAGAGGCAGAGTTGTAGGCAGAAATGGAGACAGAGTTGGTGGAAGAGTTGGAGACAGAAATAGAGACAGAGACTGAGATTTTAGTTATTTCCTCTAATGTATGTGGTGCAGCACAAAGAGCAGGATGAACTTGTGAGGTGGAATATATGTGCATAAGAGCTATGGTGACTCTTAACCTGCGCCCCAAGTCACTACACATTAATGTAAAGTCTATTCATTTATCTTTATGCATTACATTAATGCACATCTTTCTATGACCCTTACACATTGCACCCTTTACTTCAATACTGCGACCGTTTACACGTACCTGCACAGTCTGTGCAATCAATACTTCTTACTCTCTTATCTTTTTACTTTACTTTTTTATTATCACTGTTTCTGTTTTTATCAAGTCAAATTCCTTGTATGTGTAAACTCACTTGGCAATAAAGATGATTATGATTTACATATAGAGTAGGTCTAGACCAAACTCTTTATATAATTATTTAAAGAGACCCAACAAATGCTGACTGTATTTCTGTTACATAAGTTTGTTTTGTGTGGGAAGGTTGAGAAAGAAGAAATTAGTTCTTGTTTGAGGAACACATTTTGTGTCAGTTGTATGTGTGTCATAGTGCCACTCTTGTAAATGGATAAATATGGACATAAATCACACATTTCTTGAGACTGTCTCTTACAGTTTTTCACCACTTTTCAATACTTTTCACCCTTAAATATAAGCAAAGGAAGGCTACTGTACTTGGCCTCATTTTATCGATTACAACATACTTTTACTACATACTACTAAAGAATCTTAGCCACTATCTTTTGTGTGTATGAAAACATAGAGACTACTTATTTACCTGTCTCTTATGTTGCAGGTATCAAATTGAAGCCTATTGTAATCTCCAAGTAATAGTTTCTGGACATGCTTGAGGTTGACTGGCTGACCATTGATGGATATTTGGCGTATGCAGCCTTGGAAGGCCAGAGTTGGGTTCTGACAACCTGCTGGGGGACATCCTGGTGGAGATGAGAAGAAAGGATAACAACAGAAACTGCAAAAGTTATTTCTGACAAAGGGATAATTCAAGGCAGCACAGCTACATATTGCACATTCACAGACCTCCAAAATAGAAGCTGCCTCTGGCTTCCAGTTGTTCCCACTTATCAATAGTGCAGGCCGGCTCACTGTCCAGGCTCACAGTGATCTGCAGACTTCTGGTATCAAGATTTACAGAGTGCCACAGTCCATCATTGACTCTGTGACCTGGGGACCAAGTAAAGTACTTCAAATCACTGAATCACTGAAAATAGAATTGATTTCTGTTTTTTGTACTTTATAATAGACTTTGTTTATTAGTCAGTTTTCAAAAGAAGAAGAATTTGGTTCAGAATCATTTCCTTTCAATTAGTTAATTATTGGATTTGCTGAATGTAAAATTATTTAGTTGAGTCATAACTGAATAACAGTGCTCACAAAATAACAGTATTTACACAACTTTATTTTGAAAATAAATGACTTCCTTTCTTTGTATTTTCCCACTTCCTGTGCAGTTGCTGGTTACCTTATGAAATCAACAAAGTCTGTTTGATAATGAGTGATCTGGAGGAGTTATACACACCACGTGACACAGGCGAAGTCACAATACAGCTCTTGGTTGTAAATGCCCATTGTATGGCAACAAATAAAGTGTGAAAATGGTGGAAATGCTGTAGAACACAAATGCCTATAGCAATGCAGAATTACACATAAACGTATCTGTGTCCACTGGTCCATGGATTTTACCCTGTTTACACAATAATTTGTCGTTTTACATTTGACATAGAGAAGGGTAGTAGTGGATGTTTAATAATTTTACCATATTTGGGTGAGTTACGTATGGCGTACCACAGGGTTCAGTTTTATGGCCAATTCATTTCATTCCCTACATACTCCTGTTAGGCGATATAATCCGGAAACACTCGATCAACTTTGCTATGCAGATGATACCCAGCTCTACTTATCGATAGAACCAGATGATAAAAACCGCCTCATCAATATGCAAGATTGCCTAAAAGACATCAAATCCTGGATGTCCTCTAACTTCCTTCTACTAAACTCAGACAAAACAGAGGTCATTGTGTTTGGACCTAAACATCTCAGGGACACTTTTTCTATGCAGATTGCTAATAGCAGATGGCATCACCCTGAACTCAGGTATGACCGCAAGGAACCTTGGAGTAATATTTGACCAAGACTTTTCATTCAGCACACATATAAAACACGTGACTAGGACTGCCTTTTTTCACCTGCGCCGAATAGCCAAGATTAGGAATATCCTCTTTCAGAGTGATGCTGAGAAACTAGTCCATGCATTTATCACCTCTAGGCTGGACAAAGCTCCATCCTATTTGAAAGACCTACCAGAGCATCCTATTGTCTTACCAGAGCACTTCGCTCCCAGAATGCAAGTCTGTTAGTGACTCCCAGTATCTTCAAAAACAGACTAGGAGGTAGAGCCTTCAGTTATCGGGCTCCCTTACTGTGGAACCAACTCTCTCCATGGGTCAGAGAGGCAGGCACTCTCACTACATTTAAGACTAGGCTTAAAACCTTCCTCTACGACAGAGCATTTAGTTAGGGCCAGTTCAGGTAGCTCTGAACCATTTTATAGCTATGCTGCTATAGGCTTAGACTGCTGGGGGATACATCAGGTTACATGGAGCTCTCTCCTCTCCTCTCCCACATTTTATATTATCATTTTCATTATCTGCTGCACCTTGTAGTTTGGCCTTGGTGTCTCACTCTCTCTCTATTTGTGTTTTCACTGATCCACCAACCACTCCCTGCATCACCCCCTTCCCCTTTTTCCCCTGCTATTAAAACCGACCTGCCCTCCCTTCCCAGGAACCAGTCTACCACCCATTACTCCCATTAAGCTGCCTGACTCCCCCTGCCTTCCCTCCCACCAGAAACTGCCTTTGTCAGCTCCTGCACACCATTTCCATGCTGTGCATATTCTGTATTGTTACCTGTTTTCTTGTCTGTATACAACATCTATCTGCCCATCCTGGGTGAGGGATCCCTCCTCTGTTTCTCACCATGAGGTTTCTCTTTTTTTCCGTGTTAAAAGGGTTTTTATTTTGAGTTTTTCCTCAGTCAATGTGAGGGTCTAAGGGCAGAGGATGTTGTTAGGATGCTATGTAAATCCCTTTGAGACAAATTGGTTGTAAAAATGGGCTATACAAATAAAATTGCCTTGCCACCCTCCTGGCACCGGAAGCCAGTATAACATCAGAAAAACGTTTGACTAATGACTCAACGTCAACGTAATGACAGATGTTGAATTTTTGTTGGAAGTGAAAATTGGGTTGATATTTTAAGATTAATTCAATATCAGACATTTGGAAGATGTTTGGAATTTGGTTCCTTAACATCACCAACAAATTATCAGTTGTTGGTATTTTACATCATATTAACATTGGCACTAGAAGTTGTCCTGACATTGACATCAGATTATCTATGGTAGAACTATTCCTCTGTAAAACTGCAACATACATTTGGTTATTTACATAGCTTTGAACATCTCTAATCCTTTACTCAGACTTTAACAGCCTGCAAGAAGAGAGGCAACCAAGCTAGTGAAGAATACAATTAATTTTAGGTTAGTGTCATGAGTCACGAGTGTCATGCCAGTTTCAATATACAGTATAATTACAATCATGTCTCATTGTTCTCAGTGTTCAAGTTGTGTGTATGCATGCATATTTTTTTGTTCCTACACGTATTCAGAAACTGTCAGAAAAGTTCTGAATGTTGTTAATATTAGTGATGAACATGTTCAGGTTGTATTGAAACAGGATATCTTTAATCCTGTATGTTTATTTATTTCTGCTTTTAATTAACATTCATTGACATGTTGTTTTATTATTATAGCTAACAGGAAGCTGACACCATGATGGCAGCTGGGGGTATTGATGAATTGACACACTGTGTTCACAGCTCAGCTCCCAGATTACAAAAGAGCCTTTTGGGTCTCCATTAGAGGTCAGAGGGGACAGAAGCTGCCAAGCAGGATGCACATTCATTGAGAATTATTTTGTTAAATATATGGGCTGTTAAGTCAAGTCTGTCTGGGCTCCTGGGACAATGTTTCAATTTCCCCTCCTGTTTTAGAATCTATTAAAATCCAACAACGCCTTTTCTCCTCCCTGACGACTGCAAGAGCCTTGGGCAACATTCTCTACACTCGATTGGCTGCTTCATGGTACAAGTAGCGTAGCCATGAGGGGCTGCTGGCAAGCTCGTTCCCCCATCATGTATTGCACTGATATCAAATGTGCTGGAGGTACTAGAACATTAGATGTAGGCTGTTATAAATTTCACATTAATGTTCTGTGCTTCTATGGGTCAACTACCTCAAAAAAGAAAACATTTGCTTACAAAACATCAGCAGAGGGAGCTCTGTCAGACGTTTCTCAGCCCTTGGGGTGCTGCCCAGGAAACTGCCCCCATCTGATATTTTAATGATGTCACCGCAGGACTTCATCATCACAGAACTGTATTTATTACCTTACTAGAATGTTTTGATGGTGAAATGGAGAGTAGAATGCTGTAGAATGTCTATTAAAAGGGTGAAGACACACAACAATCCTTTGTTACTCGCAACGCAAAGGTCTGTGAGACTGTTGCAAATAAATAATTACAGTGATAATTAAAATTATACGGAAATACTAGCCATCTGATAATTTAATCTCTATTAATCTTTGCATTTAAGGATCACGAAATGTTGCATTGAGAACAACTACACAGAACAACTATTTTTTCTCTCAATATCTGTACATGTATCAAACATGTAATTGAATGGTTCTGCAATGATATAAACATTATTATCAATTATTTAAACATTAATTTAAATTTTCTTTCAAGTTTTCAAACTGATGCTTTTATTACATTATTGATGCAGTCACTGTTAACTCAGCACTAAAGGTGGAAGCAAGGGAAATCATTGGTGGCGCTCTGTCATAATTGAAAAAAAAATCCACCTTAAAACAACAAAGACTAATTATTCCTTTACATATTTTTACTCTATTAGGCTTGATGCTTTAAACTGCTGGAACACATAATTTGGACCTGATGGGTAAATTGCACTCATTATTCCAGCTGGCGGTGTTTTGACCTATCAGTTACTTTGTGGACAGGAAACTAGAAGTTATTTCCTACATCAGTACCGTGACATGATTTAAGAGTTTCTCTCTTCCATCTGTGCTCTGTGCTCTGCATTTAAACATGTATACATACAAACAACATATGTACATATAAACAACAGACCAAATCATCTCCAAATGAGAATAAAACACAATCACAGCCATTCAGTCTCCATGCTGATCAGCACAATAAGCCCTTGAATGACCTCAGTAATTACTTCTGCTGCAGCCTCAATAATTATCCACTAAGAAGAAAACAGAAATATTGCCAAAATAATAATACTGCTATAATCCTGGACATTACAGACACACATGAGATTACAAGCTGGCATCATTTGCGTCACTCCAGAGAAACTGAAATCATCTCTTTCATTATCTATTGACCAATAAACCTTCACCCATTGTTCCTGACTCAAAAGAACCTTGTTATTTTTCCTCTTATACTGGACAGCTTCATTCTCTTATTTGACCTTATATGCCTTTTAACTCCATCCCAGTCTCCTCTTTATATCTCACTGTTCTTCATCTAAGTATAGGTAGCAAGAACATGAGTGCACTATTCAATCAAAGAGAAGCAAATATTTTAGAAGATTAAAAATGAAGGGCAGGAAACTTCAATTCATGAAGGTCAAAGTTCATTCTTGAACTTTCCACTCTGCTCTCCACTGCACCAAGTGCTTGCTCTTTGTGCTTCACTTGATAATAATGATAAGTTTCAGCACTTGACTAGAACTGAGTAAAATGTGTGCAATGAGATTAAAACACCAGTTTTCTGGAGGGCTCAGCCACAACAGGCAGAACTTTAAGCACAATCAGAAGCCCTTGAAACCTTAATATTTGGTGGTGCCATTTAAAAGGCAATTACAATGATGAGAAAAATTTCAATTAAATTGTTCCAATCTTGTAATCAGACTTCACTGTTCAAACTATTATGTCTGACAGGGAATCACAATCAAGACATTAAAACATAGTTGTAACATCAGCAGATTCATTCAGAGGATTAGACAATGTGCTCAGAAAAAAATGAAATCTGAATATTTATAATCATAGTCAACTGATCTCAACATAATCAACAATTGATCATGGCAAAAAATCATAATCACGATTGTTTTGATCAATATTGAGATCACAATTGTTTAGCATATTTAGTCATCACATATTTATTTAACTTATAAAATACCTTGTCCTGTTAACAGTGGACTTTCAACTTTATAAATATAAAATAAATAAATAAATATATGAAATATAAAATAATATATAATATCTAAATATATCTAAATATATAATGTAAAAATGAAAAACAATTAGATACAAGTACATTTTAAAAACAAACAAAAAAACTATTTTCTGACACTCATCTGTTTTAATCATAATTTCACAAATCACACCTGTTCATACTAAGTACTGCCAAAAAAAGAAATTGATTTCCAAACAAGTGTTGTCAATGTAGTTTTTATGGTTATACACAACATAAGTTATCTCTTATAACATAAGTTATAAGATATCTGAGCCCAGGAAACATCCAAACAGGGTTTAATTTCTTCATAATATATATATGTCTCAGAACCAGCAAACTGCTCAATATGATACACATATGTTTTCCTAATCATTGGAGTCCAAACTCGAAATCGAAAATAAAATTTGATTAATCGCTCAGTCCTAGTCAAGTGCAGAAACTTATTATTATCAAGTGACACACAAAGAGCAAGCACTTGGGGCAGTGGAGAGCAGAGTGGAAAGTTCAAGAATGAACTTTGACCTTCATGCAACATGACTTCAGTGAGTACGCTTCATACAGACATCATTAACATTACAGCGGGAGGTGGGGATTAAATGTGCTCCTCTGTAATTCAACATTGTTCTTTACATGTGGTGCACAACAGACACAGCCACTCTAATGGCAGAGTGTGTATGGGAGTGCTCTTAGCTCATAGCACAGTTAATACCCAGACATATTGATATCAGTATGACTTACACCTCAGGTCATCAACATCTCTGACCTCCATTAAAACAAAACACTTCCTTAGATTATCATCATGTATCAGTGATAGACTGTATATCCAGGAGGTGATCAAAGCTTTGATGCCTTTAATGGTGCCCATTCATAAAAATGGAAAAAAAACAAAACATTTTTCTCTCATTATAAACCTATAAGTGGTGTCATGTCCGCCAGATTACTTAGACTTACCCAATTCACATTGAGCTCAGAAAAAAAGTCAAAAGAACAAGTACAACTCCACTTAAACAGACAGATGCATTCAGGACAGATCTAAATAACCAGAGGAGCAGCAGTTGCATGACAACAGTGGAATTATTATTGGAGTCTCCTAGAGACACACCTCCAGTCTGAATGGGCCTGAAGAAACAACAGAAACCAAAACATATGATGTCATCACCATCCCCATTTCCTGCCAATGTCTCATATGTACATTTGGACTTGGTTGTGCTGAATCCAGCAACATATTGTTTTTTGTTTTTCTTTGTGAGGAAATTACAATAAATTAGATAATTATTTAGTTCCACTGAAAACAATGTGATGAAAGTAGGTCTGACAGGAAGGAAGTGTCTGTCAGTGATCATTTAATGTGAAGCTCAGACTGGTTGATGAATTCTGATGGTAAAATGTTTTCTAGCTGTGATCCCTCAGCTGTATTTCCCCACCTGGTTTCCCCATCCAAACAGGATTATCTGTTATCTTTGCGTGATCACCTGATGGATCTCCACATGCAGAGGATGACATGTCTTATCACATCTTTCTCAGAAAAGGAGATTTTATATATAGCTGAGACTGGACTGAAACCAACATTTATTGAGGACAAATGTGCTAAAAATATAAACGAGCCACATCATATCTGGACATGATGGATTAGACAGCAGTGACGCTCCAAGAAACCTGCAACAAGATCGATGTAGGAATTAGAGAAGAGATGACTCCTCACTTTGTCTGGTTTACATTAGTTTGTCTGTCCATTGTTTTCAATTTATGTAGAAGATAATATTTGTGTGGTGGCATTAACAAATGCTAATTTCTGTTCAACATTTTTAACATACACACATTCCAAGTAATCACAGTACACATGCCAGCCTGTCATTAAATCTTTTGGTTTTACTTTCTGTTGTATAGATTCCCTGGGCAAAAAGAAGCAGTGCTGCCTAAGATGGCCTCTTAAACTACAGCAAACATGAAATGGGAGAGGCCAACAGTTGAGCAAACAGGCGGGTCCATTTATATTATATAGTATATAAACAAAAGTTTGGGCACCCTTGCTCAAAATGTCTGTTACTGTGAATAGTTAAGTGAGCAGATGATTTCCATAATTTGCAGGTTCTAAATACTAAAATGTAAAGGGCCTGAAGCAGAAGTTTGGGCACCTGACATGGTCAGTTCTAAGTAACAACCCCTTTGCAAGTATCACAGCTTGTAAAGACTTTTTGTAGCCAGTTAATTCTTACTTAAAGGCTTTTCACCCATTTATAAAAGGCTTCTAATTCCGCAAGATTCTTGGGCCATCTTGCATGCGTTGTACTTTTGAGATCTATTCACAGATTTTCAGTGATGTTTAGGTCGGGTAACTGTGAGGGCCACAGCAAAACTTTCATCCTGCCCCTCTCAAGGTATTCCATTGTACATTTTCAGGTGTGTTTCGAATCATTATCTTGTTGTAGGACCCATTGTCT
>CM076658.1:24271237-24286367 GCA_038496675.1 Rachycentron canadum
ATATATATATATAATATATCAGTACCTCATTATATATATATAAATATATAATGAGGTACTGATCAGGTGACCACCTGAACCAAACAGACATTGGGGACAACAAAACTACAGACCAACAGAGGGAGAAAACGACTGCCAACTCATTCGAATGTCACTCAACAACCATAGGATGACATCAGTGACCTACAAAAACAATGGCAAATGGCAGCTGGGGTGAAGTGCACATCGAGAACGGTTCGAAGCAGGCTCTTGAAGTCGTGCAAAGCTAGAAAAAAGCCTTTCATCAATGAGAAGCAAAGAAGAGCCAGGCTGAAGTTTGACCCTAAGACAATAAGGACTGGACTGTGGAGGACTGGAGTAAGGTCATCTTTTCTGATGAGTCAAGTTTTCAGCTTTGACCAACACCTGGTCATCTAATGGTTAGACGGAGACCTGGAGAGGCCTACAAGCCACAGTATCTCGCACCCACTGTGAAATTTGGTGGATAATTGGTGATGATCTGGGGCTTCAGCAAGGCGGGAATTGGGCAGATATGTCTTTGCCAAGGACACATGAATCAAGCCACATACAAGGTTATCCTGGAAGAAAACTTGCTTCCTTCTGCTCTGACAATGTTTCCCAACTCTGAGGATTGGTTTTTCCAGCAGGACAATGCTCCATGCCACATAGCCAGGTCAATCAAGGTGTGGATGAAGGACCACCAGATCAAGACCCTGTCATGGCCCAGTCTCCACACCTGAACCCCACTGAAAACCTCTGGAACATGATCAGGAGGAAGATGGATAGTCACAAATCATCAAACAAAGCTGAGCTGCTTGAATTTTTGTGCCAGGAGTGGCATAAAGTCACCCAACAGCAATGTGAACGACCTGTGGAGAGCATGCCAAGACACATGAAAGCTGTGATTGAAAATCAGGGTTATTCCTAAGTTAAAACATGAGTATTGTTTTGTTTAAAAATGATTATGAACTTGTTTTCTTTGCATTATTCAAGGTCTTTTTTTGTTGTTTTGACCAGTTTCTGCATTTTCTGCAAATAAATGCTCTCAATGACAATATTTTTATTTGGAATTTGGAAGAAATGTTGTCAGTAGTTTATAGAATAAAACAAAAATGTTTATTTTAATTCATGTTCATTTTCAAACATATAACTATAAATAGTAAAATCAGAGAAACTGATAATTTTCCAGTGGTCTCTTAATTTTTTCCAGAGCTGTATATAACTAACTAAGTGGATATTACTCACACCAAATTAGCAACAGGCAACGGGCAATGGGAAAACTCTAAACAATAGTGTAACTTCATCTAAGTCAGTCTGTGAGTTATAGAGCTGGAGTCTGGTCTTTTTTTTTTTTTAACTATCAATCATTAAGTCTTTAATACCATTATGTCTGGACAAAATAATAAAGTACATTATATCAACATACAGATATGCACTGTGTGTGTGTATGTCCTGACCAGCCGAGGCCTCTGATGTCTGTTTTTCAGAGCTGTGAAGGGTGAGGAGGAGCCGGCTGCTGCTGATCTGCAGCTCCAGTCTCCAGCGCTCTTGGTTTAACTGAACAGAAAGCAGCAGCCCCTCAGGGTTCCACGTCCTGAACTGGAAATGAACAGAGAAACCTGCCATGAGGGCAGATGGTGCAGCCACTGGGAGAGACAGGAAGCTGCTGCTGGAGCTCAGGAAGGTGCAAGCAACCAAGTGGGGCCAGGAGCATGAAAAGGTAACGTTTCCCTGGAGAACAAGAAACCAAAGGCTAATGTGATAGTTTTTCTTGAAAGATTGAACACCAGGGCCATATTTCAGGTTTCACTACAGTTATATTTTAACAGTAACTGGTAATTTATTTATTTCTCAGTAGAAATTCAGCAGATAGTTCCTTTTTTTTCTCTTAACATGACCATCTCACCTGTTTTTCATTTTATCATCCTCTCACATTCTGTCACTGGTCTTCATGCCCTCTGTCACAGTGTATTTTGTATTGTATTTTGTATTGTATTAGTTTTTTGCCATGTCCTGGCCATCTCAGCCAACCTCCCTCAGTTCCCTCACTCATTAGGCTGCCTGTCCCCTGCCTCAGTCTCATCTCCACCTCTATAACCACAACTACCTTTTGTCTGCATTTGGGTTCAGAGCATAGCCTTGACTGTGGATAACTAGAAGAAATACATAAAAGTGAAAAATACTCACCACACTGTAAATCTGTGGCTTGTGTCTCTTTGCCAGGTCAATGATGTTGATGCCGTTGTAGTATAGGTTTTCGATGCAGCCATGGAAGTTCTTCCTGAAGAAGGTGCCAGGTTTGCCAGGCAGTGGGATACCGCCGAAGCTCAGCTTTAATGAAGAAACAATACACAATTATAATGCCAAGAGTTATTAGTATCGTATGACAATGGTATTAGCATTCTGTTTTGTCATTTTTTTTTGTAACCCATGATAGCACCACTATGTTTTATAAACAGGAAGTACTGGAAAATACAGACTAAAAATAATGTTCTGAATGTTTTATTTTGACAATGCATAGAGCTTTGGTTCATGCAGTTAATTACTGAATTCATCCTAAATTGATTGCAAATCTGAAAGTGAGCAAATTCATCTGGTTTCAATGTGTCATCTTTACCCTAAGCTTGATGCCTACAGAATGTGACAGAGTTTCTGAATCTGGTACTTTTCTCTTTGAGATTTTATGTTGACAGATAGATAACAGCTTAGAAGCAGATCTTTTCTCACAGTAAGAACTTTGAGGAGCCAAATACTGCCTATAAAAACATAAACCGGATTTCCTGAACTACTTTAAGGCAACACCTCTTCTCTATATATTTCACTTAAGATACTGAAACAGTTCTTCCGGGTGAACAGACCTCGTAGTCGACTTCCAGTGAGTCTCCCTCCCCTTTGGTTTGGAAGTGCTGTGTGTGGGAGTCCACTGTGAGGTTCACCAGCTTGTTGAAGCGCTCGATAACGACTGAGTGCCAGTGCTGGTCATCTAGCAGACTGCCCACTGTGACAGCAACACGGCTGCTGCTGAACTTCAGTTTGGTGTCATCTAAGAGACACAGAAAGAGGTGAATAGGTGAAGTTCACACTGAAGTTCATACCTTGATAACAAAGCACTAAAATGTAGAACCCTTGTATTAATAAACTGAACTGCAAACTAAAACATTGTGACACACATGAACTGAAGCTGGCCACAATTACCAGAGTTATTCCTTTCTACCTGTGCCAAAACCTTTCTGTTTCCTTGAGGTAAAACTTTTTCTGTAAACCAGGAGAAGGCTGTTCAGGAGAGAGAAAGTCACACAACATATATCATTCCTCTCTGGTCATCTCTTTTTGATTTTGTACAACGGTTCATCACATACATTAATAATGGAGATGCTCTACACATAATTATTGATAAATGGTGTTTGTCACAACCTCACCATCATAGATTAATCAATAGATTTGGAGAGAAAAAAAAAACATCTGCAAACAACTGCAAAATTTTAAAAAGCAAAACATCTTGATGAGAAACTCAAATTGCAAAGGTGATATACGATCTGTATTTTACATGTTGCACTTGAACTGTTAACTTACAGCCTTGAGCCATAACATTATGACCACACATCATAACATTGGTTATCTGGTTCCCATGGCTCCTGTCAGTGGTGGATATATCAGGCAGCAAGTGAACATTTAGCCCTGATGTGAGCGACTTTCACAAGGACCAAGTAGCTGCAGACTGGTCAGGGTGACCCCTGTCCATCACCAATGGACACATGAGCATCAGAATTGAACAGCAGAGCAATGGAAGAAGGAGTTCTGGTCTGATGAATCAAGTTTTCTTTTTTATCATGTGGATGGTTGATGACACTTACCTGGGTAAAAATGTAGCAGACATGACATCCTGGTGCCATGTCCCACCTCCCTAAACATTGTTCAGACCAAGTCCCACCCTTCAAGGAAACAGTCTTCCCTAATGGCAGTGGCCTCTTTCAGCAGGATAATGTTCCCTGTCACTGCAACAATGGTTCAGGAGCTTTGAGGAACAACAACCAGTTCAAGGTGTTGACTTGGCTCCAAATACCCAGATCGCAATCCAATCTAGAATATGTGGGATGAGCTGGACAAACAAGTCTGATCCATGAAGGCTCCACCTCACAACTTCAGGACTTAAAGGATCTACTGCTAAGGTCTTGGTCCAGACGCCACCACAGCTCAACTGCAGAGGTCTAAAGGAGTCCAGGCTTCCAGGGTCAGGACTGTTTTGGTGGCAAAAGGGCGACCTACACAATATTTTGCAGGTGGTCACAATGTTATGGCTGATTTGTGTAGACCCCTGAGTCTAAGCAGTCTAACTTGCAATGCCAATGCAAACTCATAATAACAAATTTGGTATTTTGTACTATAGTATAGTATGTATGTAACTGCAGAATCTAAACTCCTCAGGTTATGAAGAATACTAAATTCACTGTTCACATTGGTAGATACAGTTGTCTTAAAGTCATGCTGCATCTTTAATCTTCCTCACTCGACTTTTATATCTGCCCTCATCCCCCATGAGTTTCTCTGTTTGAGTCTCTGTGTCTGCATAGTCCTCTGGAAAATATCAATTAAATACTTAAAATCTATAAAACTATTTCAAATGACTGACTTGTTGATGCAACAGATGTGTTAAGAAAAATGATGCATGTAAAGCCGTAGTTTTATATGGTCATGAAAAGAGTTTCTGGAGGTACAGGATTCCTGGATTTTGATTTAGCAAATGTAGATGTAGATGTAACAAACATGCTACTGGAAACGCCTGGGTTATTAACAACTGGCACCTACCATGGCTGATAGTAATAGGCTGCCACAGCTGTCAATAAAGTAAACAGGCTACACCTTTATGTTAAAAAGCATGCACTGAATTTGGAGGATAAGGTTGTGAAATGATTGGGACTTACCTAGATTGAGGTAGAGGGCCAATTTTCCATGGTGAAGCTCCAGGGTGATATAATCTCCCCTCTGTCCTTCCCCATGCAGTAAGACCCCCTCAGCCTGGTGGCTCTTGAAGCGCAAAGAAATCATGTCCTTTACTGTTGACATGGACTTCTGGTTGAACCGGTACAGCAAAGAGCTTCTGCCATTAAAGTCTGCCACGTCTGACTCTAAAAGAGAAACAAGTCATCTGAATAAAAATATCCTAAAAGTGTGACATACTCAGGTGCAACCATAACATATTTTATTGGATGATTAAAATTCATAAAATTAAAAAAAAAAAAAAAGTTTGTGAACAAACAGAATCACAAATCTGATACTTCCATCAATGAATTGTGTTTTTACAGCTTTGTTCAGAGTGAGAGAAAGAGAGAGGGGAAACAACCACAGATCAAATAAACATATCTGTGTTGGTGTGTTGCTTTAACTACACATAAGATGACAAAATATGAACCAAGAAGCAAGTCACAAACCACGATGCTGTAGAGAAGTTTAATGAGCCACAGCCACAAGACATCAGTAATAATGAACTTGCATCATCACTGACAGAGAGTTCACGCACAACCTCTGGTGTGCGGTGTACCCGACGGCTCCACTTCATAACATCACTGAAGCTGGTGACAGAACCTTTGCAGATTAATTTCTTTGCACATGAAAATCAAAGTACTTCCTGTCAATCTGTTCACCTTAATGCAGAGTCATTACCATTAGCAGGTTACACATATTTACTGTAAATTTATAGTAAGTTTACTCTTTCACAGTTTTCACATTATTTAGTTACTTTGTCAGCCCATCAAATACACACAACACACATTGAAACTGAAGCTGAACTCATATACATACACAACTACAACGTGATGGTGATGTAGTGTAGAGTATTCTTGATTCTGATTCTGAATTCTCATTATATTGTCTGATGAAAAAAAATACAGAAAGGGATCGGTAGGAAAGTGGATGTAGGTTCCAGGGCTGTAAAGTGAAGCCAATGCTGAAGACCCTTTAACCTGTGTTCTATCTAATGACCATTAGGGGGCAATTTCACTGGTTATAAAAATAAGTGTGATTGAATTGAAGTCCATGTGAAAATGGTCCTGCACTCACTTGATTTATTAGCTCAGTAAATGTTTTCCTAATGGGTTTATAGTCTCGGTCTCTAGTTTCAAGTCTTCCTCAATTCAACATGATGTTAATTTTTTAAGTGATGGTCCCATTTGGAGGAAAATAGACGATAAACCATGGAATGGATTAGGGCATGGCTACCATGTGATTGACAGACTGTACCAGAAATATCAACCTGCTGGAGAAAGCACAAAGTGGCTCAGATCCAACCCTCACTCCTCAGCTCCACCTTCTCCTCCAAATATGGTTTCTTCTCATTTCAAAAAACCAAGATGGCTGACGGAAAGGTAAAAAGGTAAAAACATGGTTCCACTTTTAAAATGTGAATCATGACAAGGCCATATCAGCTTGTAAATTGCTTTTTGAAACTTCCTCCTTATTTATAACTAAAATCACCAATATCATAAAACGTGTAAAGAGTGAAGTGAAACTTTAAAAACAGCTGACCATTGGGAAAATGCTGGCTACACGGTGGTGCTATTGCTACAACTGACTTTTACAAACGTATGTTGTATATTTCATAGAATATATTTGTTCCTGTTTGGTCTAGAGTCAAAATTCTTTCCACATTTCGAACTCTCAAGTCCACAATTTAATTGCTCAAATGGTCTTCTGTTCTTAGACTCATTGTCATTGTCCATTCATCTGAGTCTTGTGAAATTCAGAATACATCCCCAACAGACAATGCTGGCTAAAAGTCATATAGGAAATTTCAAACAAAAATCCTTCCACTGTTTTGAAAACATAAATAAAAATGACCAAGGTGTTAAAAGTGGATCTTTAAAATGTGACCAAAAGCTGGATTAAAGTGAGTTTGGAGGTTCAATGACTTGTACACAGAAGATATGACCTCACTGCGAGTTGACCGATGAAACCATGATTAAAATCATAGATTTCTCTGGTTTGAAAATTTCTGAAATCATATGGAATAATGTAAGAACACAGCGCAACAAAATATATATAACATAGGTCAAGTCATTTTTAGATATTTTGATGTGGAAAAGTTACTTTAAATTTTGAGTTTTCCCAATATTTTTGCACATATCATAACTGTCTGCTTTATCTTTTTCATCCAGTCATCATTAACATGACAGCTTCAAGCTATTCAACTTGAAGCCGTCATGCTAATGCTGTCATAGTTTGAGCATCTTGAATTTGCTAAAAAACATATGTTTACATTGCTGAGGTGTATGAGTTTGTACAGTTTGGTTTACCTGAGTGTCATTTTAGCTTTGTAATGTTCTTTTCAGAATACAATGACAGACTGATGATTTTGACAGATTGACAGCTACCACTACCACCAGACCTGTCATTTACAGATCTGTCCCTCAATGGTATATTCAGACACTAAGTTTGACATTTAGTTTAATACATTTTTTCAATATGTTTTAGGTAAGGCCACACTTACTTTTACAGCCAGACATGCTGTACTGCAATGTTGGCTCACATGAAAAGTTGCATTGTAGAAATAAAAAGTAGTGTCTGGCTGTCTGTGTTTCTTATCATCACAGAGGCATTGATTTCAAGCACTGTCTCTCCTGGCTGTGATCTAAAGCTAATGTTCTGTAACCTGAGAAGATGATACAATGATATCTCCACACCAGATCAGACACAATCAAATATCATTTTCATATCATATTTCCACATGAAACTGACTTTAGTGTGTCCTGATCGAGTGAGATGCAGACATTAGACCAAATGCCTCCCAAAAATTAACCACCAAACTAAAATATACAGAAAACGCTCATGACCACTTCAGCTACACTGAGATTCTCTAAAACAGGAAAAACAGTAGCCAAATATCAAACTGAAATATTGGACTGCTTAGGTTGTCCATTAGTCACCCCCTGGTACCTATGCTCACACACATATCCTGGCTTAAACAAAGACAATCCCTGCCTCACATGCCATGTGGTCTCAGCGACCATCTTTGAGTGTCTGTTTTTGTTTACTGCCATCTTGTTGTAATCTTTCTTAGTCCATCCAACCATTTTGAATTGGTTATTTTGTCTTTCTTTGTGTCCCTACAGATGCACCCCCACACACAGACACACAACTGTATGTGCTTAAAGGATTAGACATGTTGTGCTTTATTCTTACAAGGTTTTAAATACACTGTAAATTACTGGTTTATTTAATGTTGTGATCAATATTACCAACTTCTGACTCCATCCTTCAACTTTACTGTTGATGTGGTAATTTTCATTGCAGTCATGAAGTTAATTATTATTATTCATTATATATTCATTGGAGTTACAAATCAATAGTTATTGTCAGTCTGAGACTGAATCAATATTTGCTTCAATTCAATTAATTTTGGAAATATACTTATTATTATCATTTAGTTATATTTTGTTTTCTGATCACCAATAAATGATAACTGTCAATTCCCAACAAAATGGCACCCTGTCAAGGCTGAGTACCGTTGGCAATTATTCTTTCTTAAATATTGCACATTGTATTGAATTGTAATTATTAATTTCATTTAAATACCACACATTCAATGTTATTTAGATGATGTGATATATTTATATATAATTTTTTATATATATAATACCTTTGTTATTTGATAGGACAGTATAGAGAGACAGGAAAAGGGACAAAGAGAAGAAGCAAGCAGGCAGCAAAGAGTCTTGCCAGTCAGTAATTTAACCCACATGGTATTCGCTATAACCTCTCAGCAATCAGGTCATTCCTGATGATGTGGTATTTGTGAATTAGGACAACGGTAGTGCACCTGAAAATTATTAAACTGGACTAAATGTAGTTTTGGTGAGTGTTTGAACACAGGCTGCAGAGAGTCTGAAACTATTTTAATAGCGTTTAACTTATACATATATTACTTATACTAATATATGTTTATAATATCTTTGAAATTGATGCTGGGGACCCTGACCCCAGGAACCAAAGTTTAGCTGGTTTAGGAGCAGTGTCACTCCAAGTGCATGCCCTTATTGGTCTTACATGCATTGCTGTTGACAGCTGATGACTGTTATGCCAAAGAGTATATAAGCTGTTTTACAGGTGACCATGAAACTGAGGTATCAGGTAAAAATGGTTATGTTAAAAGTCAGTGTGACGAAAACAAAGATGTGTGTGATTGATTTAAAAAACCTGACACTGTAGAAAGAGTTTCATATTTCACTTACATACCATCCAAATTTGTTCCGAGACGATCCATAATATATAATATTAATAATAAGCAAGGAGGTGTAAATACTTTAGGGTTGTGCAGCCATTGGCACAGGATACATTGCATTGACAGAAGGAAGACTAGATTCCACTAAATATCAGCAAGCTCTGGATATAAATGTCCTGCAGTCATTCAATGAAAGTGAAAAGAGACCAACTTTTAAAAATCCACCATGAACCACCTCAAGAAACACAAGCTGAGGCTTTTGAATGGTTGTGACAGATCCCTGATCTGTGGCTCTTTCTGTATGGGTGGGACAGACTAAAGATATCTGAAAACCTGAACTGTGTGGTGGGGCTTCTACAGACTGAGCTGCGTGAGTGTGATGTGAACTGCAGAGTGTGTGTCACTCACTGTAGGAGCAGCCATACACCTCCACTCTGAGGCCCAGCCAGCCACTCCAGTTCCAGTCCAGAGGGACAAAGCGCAGGAAACGAGTTCTCACTGAGTGGGACAGCCTGTTCTGGACAACAGCCTCTGAATTCACATTCCCCACAAACCTCTGGAGGAACAGACCGAAGTTATGATTAAGAATCATTGAAGCACATTATTGAACATGATGTGTTAGTCTTCATAAAGAGAAATTGAAGACATAATTGACTAATAGCTAATATGAACCGAAAACCCAACCACATACTGTAGTTAACATACAGTTTTGTATGTGAATATTCCAGGAGGATAGTGTTTGACCTTTATGTTTCACTCCCTCTTTGTCTTCACATTACTGTTCAGTCCGTTTGGAAGTGAACCCTGCTATTTATTCAGCTCAAAAGACTTTGGTGTCTTGTTCTTTGTTCTGAGGTCTATTTCAGAAAACAAGAAAATAGACTCTGATCGATGGAGAATCATTTCTCATGTTGGTTGGTGATGAACAGTTCTATCATATTGTAGCTGTATCATTGTACATGATGTGATAGTTCTGATTATTTTTGTCACATCTGCATTTTTGATATCTATCTTCACTTAAACTTAGTCTCCATCAGGCCACAGCTTAATATATTTATTAATTTATTTTATTTAAACATTTATTATAAAGCAGATTCCAGCTCTTTCCATTCATTATGGAAATAAGAGTCTGATAAATGTTTAAAAAAAAAAAGTGATAGTTTGAATTTCTCAGTGTTTCTCCAGGTTAGACTCTTTCACTGCTGTTGTTTTTAAATGGCAAGGCAAGGCAAGGCAAGGCAAGGCAAGGCAATTTTATTTGTATAGCCCATTTATAGCCCAACAGTTTGTCTCAAAGGGCTTTACATAGCATCATAACAAAATCCTCTGCCCTTAGACCCTCACATCAACTGAGGAAAAACTCAAAACAAAAAACCCTTTTAACAGGGAAAAAAAGAGAAACCTCATGGTGAGCAACAGAGGAGGGGTCCCTCACCCAGGACGGGCATTCAAAATATTCAGTTACAAAATTCAAGTAACAAATATGTTTCAATGTACTGAAAGTGTTACACTGATATAATAATACTGGTGAGGATTGGAGGGATTTTTTTTTCATTAGTAATTTTAATGAAAGCAGCATTTTCATGATGTCATTCTTCTTCTCTTCAGCTAATGAAGTGAACTTGTGGTTGCAATGAAATCCTACTGATTCAGCAATTGTACACACTCCTGCAGATCCATTGCCTCCATACTACTGCATACTACATACTGCTGCTAAAAACCCACCTTTGTGGTAAGTCTTGGAGCAGCACATCCTTTAGGTCTGACTCAAGAATGGAGCAGAGTCTCTGGTTGGAAGCTTGATGGTGTAGATGGCAGAACAGAGGCTTGTCCTCATCTTCAGCTCATCCTGACCTTATTATTACTATTCTGGTATTGAATGTGATGTGGTGTCATTAAAATCTTTACCTCTTGTGAGGCGCTCCCTCATGGCTCCTTTTGTTCATTCAGTAGTCAATTAAGTATGGACCATCCTGCAGCGATGATACATTCAGCAAAAATAAGCTGTTTTTATTGTAGAAGGTACACCTAAATATATTACTAATTATCTTTGTCAAATTTTGTTTTAGAGCATTAATTCCTCTACTGACTGAGCTCTTTATCTTGATGAGAATGCATTTTACAACTCTACTGTAGACTGCTAAGCCTTTTCTGAGTTCACCTGTCTATGATTAGTCATTGCAAATTATTTCCTTCCACAACTAATTCCCCCTCCTTCATTGCCCTGGTCATACCCCCACACAGATGATCAGGCCATTACTCTTGACCTGGAACTGGAAGATACAATTGGGCTACAGATTACGTGACAGGGAGAGAATTGTAATCTGATGTTTAACCTTGCAAGTGTTTAATATGAAACCATGTAATTTACATCTCTATATTATATATATGATGTGTGTGACTTTAATTTTGAAACTATCAGTTTTTAGCAGAGAAAAAAGAAGAGTGGAGATGGAATTATACAGCCTTGAACAGAAACATGAATGTAACCTGTAACATTTAGGACCTTTCAGATCCTTGATTGCTTCATTTAATTTCTCTTCATCAGCAATTGTTTGTCAGGGAAATGATTTGGCAGCAGTACTGTCAAACTAAAGTTAATGGTTGAGTCTAATTAGGCAGGTGGAGAGCAGGTGCTACACTCTCGTGAGCTCACATACCAGCTTTGAGCCATTACATTTGAACTTTACTTGTTAAAATGCCAGATGGACGTCAATTAGTATGTACCAAAGGTCTGGGTGGAGGCTGTTGCTGTCCACCTCAATGTTAGCTTCATCACAAATGCTGCAATAATTATCTTTCATTCATCCTGCTTTGCTGTCTTTTTCAGTCATGACACTGGCCTGGCTCTTGGGATGGCAGTGTAGTCCTGATAGTTTGTTCTTTTAGTCTAGACTAACCATTGATCTGTTCATTCATTTAACAAAGATTCATGGTCACCAGAGGATGAATCCTATTGACTGACCTTTTGATGCACCATTAGGCACCACATTTTGTAAAGACAATCACGGTTCCCAGATGATAACATCGTTTTCATCAGCCTCAGAGGTACTTTGCATTTTAGTGCTGATTAGTACATGTTAGAATGCTAACATGCTATTTAGCTCACAGAATCACTGAGGTACAGTCTCACAGGGCTGCCTACGTGACTGTCCACTGTTTTCATTTAATTTCAAGCCTTAAATGGACAAGTACATAGAAATATTTTGGAATATGAATTCATTGAAATTTTCTGTATGATCTAAGGTAAAACTACAGACCAGATTAGATTGAATACAACTTGGAATGACCCCAAAGTTAGAGCAGCACAAATTAAAACTAACTGCAAAAACTCACCCAGACACTGTTGTCCTGTCTGTAGTGCTTCCAGGCCTGACCCATGTCACTGTAGAGCAGTAGGTATCTGCTGACCCAGTCTGAGCTGTTGTAACACCCCTGTGTGGCCACAGCTGTCACCTCCTTCTGTTCTTTTAGGTCCACCTGGAGCCAGGGCTGCGTGTCTGTCACCATAGGGGACCAGCCTCCTGCTCCTGGGAGAGCAGATAAAACAGGTCTGCCTTTACAAAACTAAATTACAGATTACAGATAATTTGCTACTGTGTCTTTCTGTCCCTCTGCCACTGGGGTCAGCTGTCCAAACTGTGTGCAGAGGTGACGTTGAATGAAGTCCCTATCCTGTCTGTTTGTTTTTGTGGAATCACCTGAAATCACGTGTGTTCAGGTGATTTCCACCTACCATCTCTTCTGTTGAGCTTGGCGTTGTGAGCAGTATAACTAATGGAGGCCTGTGATGAGCTCTGGAAGGATGACTGTGGTAATGCAGACACCAGTGGACTGTTGCAGTTATCTGAAAAAGATAGGGAAAATTATATAATCTATAACTGGATGTTCAATTAAATAAAATACATCAAGATTTGATATCAAAAGTGTCACTCAAGGAAATGTTTCATATGAAGACTGATGATGTTTTGTTCCATATTTTTGTCAGCAGCAGAAATATTGAATATTTGGTTCAATATTCAGGTTGCAGTGGAAGAAAATACAATTACTTGTTGTGGATCTAGAACAATTTACTCATGAGCTTGTGGGTTTTTTAGGTTGTATTTTTATTTTTATTTATTTATTTATTTTCTTCTCAACAAGATGTGAAATAATGTATAAGAAGAAAAGGGAAACAGCTGGGACGTGTGTGCACATCTGAAGCACACCAGACACACACACTGGTATTGACAATGCAGTTTGAATGAAATTAATTGAGTGGACATTAAATCTCTGATCTCATTGCAACACAGAACAAACATCCACTTATTGAGCCATTATTAAGTCAGTTTGTATTTAACATAAGCTGCAATCTGGGGACATGCAAACTCCACACAGAAAGACCTGGGGTTCAAACTCAGAACCTTGTTTAAAAAATAATGTTGTACTGAAAAAGACCTGAAACTAGAGACTGAGACCACAGGCTCATAAGGAAAATATTTACTGAATTCATAAATATTTGAGAAGTAGGGCCATTTTCACATAGACTTCAATTCAATCTGACTTCTTTAACCAGTGGAGTTGCCCCCTGATGGTCATTAGCACTTCCAAAATGCAGGAGCAGATTAAGAGTCCAGTAATTTCAGCCCTGCCCATCACAATAAAAGCAGTAACCTCCAACATCCACAACACATGCTCTGTCTGTTCTCTGTTTGACATTTCTGATTCATACCCACGTTTCATTTTTCTCCTTCGTGCCAAAGGATAGAAAAAAATGGCAAGATTTGGGTCTGGGGGTGAAGCAATGTGTGAATGAGGGATTATGTGAATCAACATTTGATTTTTATGTTCAATATAATCTTGTTTTGAAGGTTTTTTGACATAAATATACCTCTGTTGTCCACACACTCAGATCTATTCAGCTGGTACCAGACACACAACACACATCTGCATGTTTGAATGAAACATGTGACATTACAAACATCCCAGCTTCACAGGAAGTCTTAAAAACTTGTCAGCCCAAGGCAAACATGATGTTGGTCTAATTAAAGGAATGCAGCCAGTTGCATTAACACCAAAATCTGATTACAAGCCCTGTAAACGGCAATATCCACCCAAAAAAGAAACTGTTGAAGGCACTTACACTGGTCTTTATTGAAGGCAGCTGTAATCATTCCCTGTGAAAATTCTCCTGTGCGCACACCAAGAAGAAGGTCATAAAGCAGCAATGTGGAAACGTTAGGGTTAGGGTTAAGCCAGGCTCTATCTAAGTGACGTACTGAGTGAATCTCTGTCACCATCGTGGGATCAGCGATGGACCCTGAACAACAGCCATGGTATCCATTCAGACATCCTGGATGGTATGGCCTGCGAAGTTCAATGTGTTCTTTTTGTGATTTCAATACTGGTTTTGACTCCAGTCAGCTTCATTTCAGACAATCAATATGTAACTAGCTAACGTTTCCACATTGCTGCTTAAATGCAACTGACGTTCTGCATTCAAGATCCCTTTTGTAGATACAGGTATAATGTCATGGGTTGATGAAATGTTTGGTAATGGCAAGGCAAGGCAAGGCAATTTTATTTGTATAGCCCATTTTTACAAACAGTTTGTCTCAAAGGGATTTACATAGCATCATAACAACATCCTCTGCCCTTAGACCCTCACATCGACTGAGGAAAAACTCAAAACAAAAAACCCTTTTAACAGGGAAAAAAAAAGAGAAACCTCATGGTGAGCAACAGAGGAGGATCCCTAACCCAGGACGGGCAGACGTACAATAGATGTTGTATACAGACAAGAAAACAGGTAACAATACAGAATATGCACAGATGGAAATGGTGTGCAGGAGTTAATGAAGGCAGTTTTTGGTGGGAGGGAAGGCAGGGGGAGTCAGGCAGCTTAATGGGAGTAATGGGTGGTAGACTGGTTCCTGG
>CM076658.1:24286767-24326934 GCA_038496675.1 Rachycentron canadum
AGCCCGATAACTGAAGGCTCTACCTCCCAGTCTGTTTTTGAAGATACTGGGAGTCACTAACATAGCTGCATGCTGGGAGCAAAGTGCTCTGGTAGGATAATAAGAGACTATGAGGTTTTTCAAATAAGATGGAGCTTTTTCATTAAGAGCTTTATAAGTCAGCAGAAGGATTTTGAAGTCTACTCGATAACCTACAGGGAGCCAAAAGGGAAGTTAAAGTGGGAGAGATGTGTTCTCTTTTACTAACTCCTGTCAATATCCTTGCTGCAGCGTTCTGGACTAACTGCAGACTCTTTAGAGAGTTTTTCAGACATCCTGACAACAGAGAGTTACAGTAGTCCAGCCTGGAGGTGATAAATGCATGGACTAGTATCTTAGCATCACTCTGAGAGAGGATATTCTTAATTTTGGCTATGGATCTCTTCATCTCTTTTTGCAGCTTTCTTTGGCCCCTGGGCCTCTGCACATGTGCCTGATAGCCCAGTTCAGTAATACATCCATGCTTATATCATAATGCATTTCATTTTGTTGTGTATAAAATCAATCACTCTGCACGTGGACAGCAGATTATTTAGACCATTACATTGCTTTATTATTCACCCACACACATTTCACATGTACAGAAAAACATGATAGCAACCTCCTTACAGTAAGAACAACTGTTCAATATTAAAAAGTCAAAAGAAAGAAAAGAGAAAAAAAGAAAATACTGTGTATGGCTGCTCAATGTCAATAGGAGTGCAGTGCATGCACACAGTGCATGAAGCAAACAGCCCATTTACTTCTTGAGCATGTGTGCAGTGGGTGTATTTACAGAGCTTACAGTCCTCTCAAATCTTGGGCTGCAGCTGAGGCAGACTATGAAATTGAAATATGAAATGAAATATGTTTCACTGGATCCTCGCAGCCAAACATATGAGGAAACTGGTCTTAGAGCATCGCCAACCACTATTGAACTTATAAAACACAAAAGGGTTTATCATATGTTTGCAGGTAAAGGAACATTGAATCCATATATGTTTTAGGGATGTTTTCTTTTTTTAGTCCTAACCCTGAACCAGATATGTCGTTTTCATTCAACATGTTCTTCAATTTCACCCAAACCCACGGGACCTGCGTTACCCAGAATGCAGCATCACAGTCAACACAGTTGACAACACAGACACTACAGGCTTGAAATAGTCCACATAGAGTGGCTTGATGTTTAAACTGTGTGAAGGTGCATGTCTTGACAACAGGCCTCTAGTCTTAATGCTAAGTTCGGCTGACTTGATCCTAACTCATGTCTGTACACAGATATGCGATTTTCTGCCATCATGTTAAACTACATTTTCTCTGGGTTAAGCACGTTAAATGCCTGGTATTGCCCTTTACTCATTGAAGCTGCTGCATCTCTATAACCCTCAGATCACATCCTTCACCTCAGTAAAGTCCTTCAAAAGCTTTATTGCTTTTCCTCTATGTTCCACTTTACGCTTCGAAATCCCACACATTACAAGTGAGACCTCGATGTCCTGAAAAAGTAAAAATAAACCAATAACATTTTTATGACATAAGACATATTCCTAAATTGACTGGTGGAGCCATAAATGTCAAGCTCAGCAGACACTAAAACCACCTCCATAAGCAAAAGGTGCACCTCCTAAATCGTGCTGCTGTTGTTTACAGCCCTGATCTTGGTGCCTGTTGCTGAACCAAATGCTAAGCTGTCAATCACAGACTTATGGATAAAGACAGATTTATCTGCTGCTCGCTGCCTCCCTTGCCAGTGGGATAATTGAAAATCCTCTAGAGCAATGAATGTGATTGTGATGGCACACTTTCTATGCAAAGCTCCAGGGCTTAAGGCAAGGCAAGGCAATTTTATTTGTATAGCCCATTTTTACAAACAGTTTGTCTCAAAGGGCTTTACATAGCATCACAACAACATCCTCTGCCCTTGGACCCTCACATCGACTGAGGAAAAAGCAACAGAGGAGGGATCCCTCACCCAGGACGGGCAGACGTGCAATAGATGTTGTATACAGACAAGAAAACAGGTTACAATACAGAATATGCAAAGCATGGAAATGGTGTGTTGACAAAGGCAGTTTCTGGTGGGAGGGATGGCAGGAAGAGCAGGCCAGCATAATGGGAGTATTAATTAAAATGATAATTTAAAGTATGGGAGAGGAGAGGAGAGAGCTCCATGTAACCTGATGTGTCCCCCAGCAGTCTAAGCCTACAAGAGCATAGCTATAAAAATGGTTCAGAGCTACCTGAACCGGCCCGAACTAAATGCTCTGTCGTAGAGGAAGGTTTTAAGCCTCTTCTTAAATGTAGTGAGAGTGTCTGCCTCTCTGACCCATGGAGAGAGTTGGTTCCACAGTAAAGGAGCCTGATAACTGAAGGCTCTACCTCCCAGTCTGTTTTTGAAGATACTGGGAGTCTAACAGACCTGCATTCTGGGAGCGAAGTGCTCTGGAAGGATAATAAGAGACTATGAGGTCTTTCAAATAGGATGGAGCCTTTTCATTAAGGGCTTTATAAGTCAGCAGAAGGATTTTGAAGTCTACTCAATATGCTACAAGGAGCCAATGGAGAAAAGCTAAAGTGGGAGAGGTGTGTTCTCTTTTACTAACTCCTGTCAATATCCTTGCTGCAGCGTTCTGGACTAACTGCAGACTCTTTAGAGAGTTTTTTGGACATCCTGACAACAGAGAATTACAGCCTAGAGGATATAAATGCATGGACTAGTTTCTCTGTATCAATGCTGATGCTATACAAAAAAAATAATTTGTCTTCACATGTGAAATATTCATATGTAGCCTAAATGTATCACATGTGAAATGTGGTCAATATGCAGTACTGTGCAAAACTTTTAGGCAGGTGTGAAAAATTCTGAAAGTAAGAATGCTTTTAAAAAATAAATAAATAATAATAGTTGTTTTTATCAATTTATAAAATGCAAAGTGAGAACAACAGAAAAATCTAAATCAAATCAATATTTGGTGTTTCTACCCTTTGCCTTCAAACCAGCATCAATTCTTATAGGTACACTTGCACCAAGTCGGGGAATTATACCAAACAGGTGCTAATGATCATCAATTACACATGTAGGTTGAAACACAGTCATTAGGTTTAAGTTTGGGGCTGCATTTCTGCAAATGGAGTGTGAGATTTGGTCAGGATTAATGGTGTCCTCAATGCTGAGAAATACAGGCATCCCATCATGCAATACCATCAGGGATGCATATGATGGGCCCCAAATTTATTCTGCAGCGGGACAATGGCCCCAAACATATAGCCAATGTCATTAAGAACTATCTTCAGCGCAAAGAAGAACAAGAAGTCCTGGAAGTGATGGTATGTTCCCAACCGAGCCCTGATCCTAAAATCAGAGTATGTCTGGGATTACAAGAAGAGAAAGAAGGATTTGAGGAAGCCTACATCCGCAGAAAATCTGTGGATAGATCTCCAAGATGTTTGGAACAACCTACCAGTACTGTATATTATATATAAAATATTTTCCTGCGGACAACACCATTGTAAATTTGTTTTAAAATGCTGAATCTTTTCAGTCATCAGATTAGTAGAGGTTAGAGAGTAGAGACACCAACCATCTGGCATGTTTTTCATGATGTTGTATTCTTGCCATCCTGTGAAATGTTCAGTGTCTTCCTACCTGATAGGCTGCATTCTGAGTGCACAAGGCACATGCAACTTCCTGCAGATATCTGAGCTAGAGCTTGGGATATATCAGAAATTAATGAGCAGCGGTTTTCCATCAACTGCTCAGAAAGTAAGAGCTATCTTTGTCAGACAAAGCATTTTACAGTATGTAAACAAAGCTTCCAGTGTACATGATGTGTGTATGATGGGACTGAAAAAAAAAACAGTTAATATTTCAACATGCTTCATTTCACTAAGGATGGTCTGTCTAGGTGTTCTCTCTGACTGCTTATCTGTCTGATTAGAGTACAGAATGCCATTTACTTTAGATCCTGACCAATTCAGTGACTGTGATGGCATAATTCATAACTATAAATAATGAACAAAGTTATTGCTGTGCCAGTAAAAATTTGTTCAAAAAATCTCTTAATCCAACACATCACAAAGTAGAGAGAAAGCGATTAAAAGCCTTCAGTGGTTTAGGAGAGGTCTGTTTATGTGTGTGTCCACCATTTAAAGCCACACAAACAATTTTTTGTTGGAGCAGGATTTTGTTTTTTCATGGAGTAAGAAAGCAGGAAACAGATTGAAAGTGTTTCACACCAAAAATGATTGTGCAGGAAGATGTTTTTTTGGACTATTGATCCAAAAATAGTGTGATTTGTACCCTCACCGTAGGAGAACACACACACACACACACAACCCACTTGCATCTGTACAGTTGGATTGCACAGTGGAGTTTCCTCCCACACAATTTGGCTAGCTACTCATGGGACATTAATTAGTGACAGCTGACATAAACCACTGCTGCAGCCATTTTTCACTGAAAAGCTTTGTGTTTTCTATTCTATGCTGAATAGAAAGAGAGTCAGAATCAGAGCTCAGTGAAACTGTGCAACATTGTTTTGCCAGTCAGAATTCACTTTAAACTTTCCCCACTAAGGTGATGACTGTATGGAGCCTAGAGCAAACACAGAGCAAAAACACTATCACAGACCTTGCACCACCATGGTGACTGGGACTTTGACAGGGAGAGAATGATGGTCAAAGACTTCAATGAAAAATCATCTTGAATGATAAAAATGTTCCGATAAAGACATTTACACCTGTTTATTACACCCCTGGTGACATTTCTGAAACACAGAGTCACTTGAAGACATTGCAAGAAAATGTAAACTATAGACCGAGATCCTCTTTACTACATGGACCTCACACATGAGGCTTAAAGTGGCATAAAGTTCTGTACAGATATGAGGGTGTTCTCCCACTGTCCCAGAAGCCACAGTGTTATTGATCATCAGCTTATGACACAATCATATCACTATCTCCCACCAGAGAAGATGAAACTGACAGAAATGACAGGGAATCAGGCAACTTATCGCTGAGCTAAATGTTGGAAGATTTACAGAGCTTTGGATCTTGGCACAAAGACAGAATGTGTGGGATGACAGCTGCTCACTTAGATTATCGCTTGACTGATATTTGAGTTGATATTTGAATCAATGCCAGGCTGATAAACCTCTCAGTGACATTAAAGCTGGGTCATTTCCCAGGCCAAATGTGTACTTGTGTTTGTTGAAACAGTTCTGGTAGGAGCTTTTGGTGGAGGACAGGGGTCAGCATGGACACCCTAAATGGTCTGTAGCTACACAACCCCATACACAACAAACTCTGCTTGTCACAGACCACAGTGTTGGTAGTAGCAGCAGGGCTCTGGACCTCTGTGGGTGCCCATAAAGCTTCAAACAGAACATTAGTGTTGTGTATACAGCAGGATGTTTTTGAAAAGGCTGATGGAGGAGTGCAGCCAAAGTTGAAAGGTCTGTCCCAACACACACACCTATCATCCTCAGCACATTAGTGTGTGTTCTCATATCAGTGTACTGTGTGTATGCTGTGTACACGTGTAGGTCACCATTCACCAGGAGCCACATCTGCTCATTACTTGGTTGTTATGCACCTGTCAGCTGCTTTTAAATTTACACCATTAGTGTGATATGAACCATGCACCTATCAGCCATGACATTATGACCACATGCCTAATATTGTGTAGGTCCCCCTTTGCCACCAAAACAGTCCTGACCCTGGAGGCCTGGACTCCTCTACACCTCTGAAGCTGAGCTGTGGTATCTGGACCAACCTCATGGTGAGCAACAGAGGAGGGATCCCCCACCCAGGACGGGCAGACATGCAATAGATGTTGTATAACATCACCAGAACCTCAGATTCACATAGTACAGCATCTTGATATTCCTTGTTCCTGTTCCTCTTGATGAGATTCATATGAACATTTCATACCCAAAATTAATAGCAGCTGAATGTGCTTCTATTGTACCATCACTGTCCAACAGACCAACATATCAAAAACTGGTCATGGAGAATATCTGTATTTGTACAAACAATGGTTTCATTTGTCAACAGTGTCTCACTGAGCACCGATAAACTTCTATATTCTTTAAGCCACTGTCAAATTCTAAAGTGTAAACTCACACTTATAACCAATGAAAAATCCAAAACAACAAACACTAAACTACACAACCAGGTGGCTGACCAAACCAAAAGTTTCAAAAGCCCTAAATCCTAAATCCTGCCTATAGGCCACAACAACAGGAAAAGAAATGCTCCTGGACGAACTGCCAAGTTATCATAACACAGCTTTAGGTTATGACAAAACAAATGCATGATAATAATAGCACAAAATCATAATAAAACAGAGCAGGTCAGATCCACCCCTCACTTTTCCTCAGTTCCACATCTAAGTATGGTTTCATTACCAAGATGGCGATATCCAAATTATGAACTGAAGACTTCAAAAAGGCAGTTTGATGGATGATGTCAGGGCTGCTACTTGGGATGAACATTTAAAGGTCAAGAAAACACCAACAGACGACAGTGTTTGCAATTAGCTTTAGCAGCCTGCATGATGATGGTGTGATCAAGTACCTGCATGATGAACATCTCTTTCCTTCTTTTACTAATCCACCACAGATAATCCTAATTAATACCTGAGTGTGGCAAGTTTAACTCCTAGTTCTTCATTCCTGAAAACTAAACAACTAGCATCTTGCCATTTTCAATGTTGGACTTACCCCTTGTTGATTATTGTGTTCACCTTGTTAGTATGATTGATAGAACGTTGGTGCTGGTAATCCTCTAAATCCCTCTGCCAGTAACAGTGAAAATAAACAGAGGATGTAACTCACTCTCTAGATCAGACACTGGTTCAGCATTTGCATGAGCAATACAGTTGGAAAAGACCCCCACTGGTGCTGCATTCATCAAAATATATTTATTCCATTGAATACATTTTGCTGATATCACATATCCATTGCGTTTTTTATCTCAGGAAATGACTCCTTACAACCACATAGACCTGTGTTCTGTTCACTAACAATGTCACATAGTCACCTTCATTCTTCAAACATGGAATTTTATATTTCAGCTTCCTCCTCCCCTGTGCCTCACTTTATATACAGTAACACATAAAGTGATTCCTAAGAGCAAAACAGGCTCCCAACTGCATGGGTTGGCTGAAAACCTGTTTCTGAATGTTTCCTTTTAAAATGAGAGGCCTGTAAAAGGAATCATGTAATGCTACAAGATTAAAGCTAACAGGTCCCAGGTAAAAAGTCACTATCTTCACCAATTTAGGAGACAGAAATAAAGAAACAGCATCACTCTGACGGCAATATAGATCAGCCCCAATATTAGACTAAAAAATGTTTGGCTTCTCAGCTTTTTACGATGAGGAGTTTTGCATCTGGGATATCTAATCTAAACTTTTTAAATTTATTATTTGTTTTCTCCATGCAGCGTTAAAATCAGCACAATGTAGGCATCCAACAAACAGCACTGGATGATACTGACATATTACAAAGATCAATTCTGATCCAAAGATCAGTTCCAATCCTGAGCCGCAGCTTTCATCTACTCTCACACATTTAATCTGTCTGATTGTCTGCATCACTTCAGGTTTGTTTTTTGTTTTTTATCATTATTTATCACTATTAACTAACATGGCCCCATGGTAAATTATCCATTCACTGGCTGACAGGCAGCGATCCGAAAAGTCAGTTTCAAAAAGCAACCAACCATTCCAATAAATGATTGGGATGGTGGTGGTGGTGGAGGCTTTTCAAAAAAGCCGGACCCCTCCCAGGGTTTTATTCTATTCTTTGAATCTAAGCTTCACTTCACAACATCCTTTCCACAACATGTCAAAAATAGCTTTAAAAACAGCATTACAAGTGCAACTTGTTTAATCGTGTGCCTCAGTTTAAACCTGATTGTAGACGTATTAGGATTATAGTTTTGACACTAATCATATGAAATGAGCAGTACAGAAGTAAAATATGGTAATTTTCAAAATATTCCCCATTAACTAACAATGACACCACTTCAGTGATGTAGCAGAATCCTGTATGTGTTACAGTACGCTGTCTCAAACCTCTCAAACACACTGCAGATCTATGTACAGAGAACCCTACACCTTGATAAACAGAAAATATGAAGAATAAAATAAAAAGGAGTTCTTCATAGCTGCCCAAACATAAACACTAACTCCCTGTTGCCATACATGTTGACCAAGGTGATTAGGATGACAACTTAAAATAAAAATAAATCACCCTTTATCTTGCTTGTTATTTGCTACTGCTGCTTCTTTACCTATGCATCACCACATGTACATGGGTCCTGGGCAACTGGTCAAGCCCGAGCCTTTGTCAACAGGGTATATACAACAGGTTGAACATGAGCCTGGAGTAGGGGCTGGTAAGTGGGCAGAGATCAGGTGAGTATGATCAAGCCCCATCTGCTCCTCAGAGGGACCACTGGTTCTTGGTCTCTTCTTTTACTGGTCATACTCTTACTTAGTCTCCTCTCTGTCAACAGTGAGAGCTGATATAGATGTGTGTGTCAGATCAGGTCCAATCAGCTGAGTTCACTACAACTGGACTCCACTCAAGACATAAACACATCTTAGAGATGCAAGAGAGGAACTTGAGCTAAATTTCAGGAGTCACAGAAAAGTGTCTGACTACATCTGTCAATATGAGATGTTAGTTTTTGCTTTTTAATATTTTAATGAATGTCTGTTTTCATTTTGCCATTATAGGGCATTGAGTGTGAACTCATGAAAAAACAACAAAAAACACTTAAATGGTTTTAGAATAAGGGTACCATTAGGTCTGAATACATTCTGAATGCCATGTATCAGAGAGCCATGAACTGTTGCTAACGCGTGATATGGAACTTGTTCAAAAGGCCCTGACTTATGAACCCCTCACTGTTCCTATCAAAACAGTGTATGATGTTCAATGCTCTGCAGGTTTTTCTTTATCTGAAGCAGATGTCAGGTATGATGCCAATGTGGAATGCAAATCCCCAGGTAATTCAAACATTAATAGGGATAGAAAAATAGTCTTTTATGTACTTAACCCATGCTTAGTGATCAGTCCAGCCCACGCCAGCCCCCTTGAGTAATGACATGCACAAAAAAAATCAGATATGTGACCACAGCTGATATGCAACATAAGACAGCATGACAAATGAGCTGTTGAAATGACAATTTACTGCTACAAAATAGCCCTGTGATAGACTGACAATTTAGTTTTTTATTTTTTAAGTCAGTTGGGAGACCTATAAGGATAAGTGGTATGGATATTGGATTAATGGAGATCTGCAGTTATTCTAATGGTTTTCTAGCAGAAGATTAATTGATGAGTGACAAGCAAGTCTGGACTTTCTGTTTCCACTAATCCTCCACTACATGACATCCTCAGTCATAACGTTGTAACACTAATCATAATTTCTAAGACTCAGCTAAATTTGTGCGCAGTCATGTTGTAAATACACTATATTACTCTATGCCCAACTCATTTATTAAATCCTTGCATAAATACTGAGTGATGTTAAAGCTAAATCTGCATTCAGCTTCATGTCTTAGTTTTATAAAGATGAAGGTGATCTATTTTAGTTTTCCTGCTCTGACACTGTATGTGTAACTATCTCATATAATTTAAACTCAGTCTATGCATATATAATTTATATATATTTGTTTTGGTTTTTTTGGGTTTTTTTTGCTGTTCTTTCCAGGAACTGAATACAGGGTAATCAGACAGATAACCCACCTTCCCCATTCAGTCCTGTGGCCCCTATCTATTTGTCAGTCTTGCTTTTGTGTTGCTCCCTCGCTCCTGGCAGACCAGATGGCAGTGGTAGCCTTTGTTTTTTGTGTAAAAAATCATTCTCTTGACTTTAATGGCAAATCCATGTCGTCTCCATATTCTTGGTCAACCACTGAGCCAGGTTTTGTAAACACATATCCACTGATCCTTCTGCAGGATGTTCAGAAAATCAATCTCCTCAACGTTCTTTCGCACTCTCTCTGTGTCAAGTGTGTGTGTGTATATGTGTGTTGGTGTATGCTCTTGTTCTTCTAGCAGTGTGTTTAGCTCAACTGTGCATCTCTCTGTCATCTACATTGTAAGAGCATCAAGCTGTGTTTGACTCTTGTTAAATGCTGCCTTATATTTTATATCAAATATTGTGTGCAATATAAAAATCTGACAAGGCATCAGCACCTGACAGAAGGTTTACTGATCCTCTCACCTATCAGTATTAACCAAACCAGCCAGTTAGTGGTAGTGTCCATTGAACACCCTCCTGCTTCATGTTGACAACAGTGAACTCAACAGTTGATCAGTTGCACTGATCAGGAGTTTGTCCTAAAGGTCTTGGCCCAGTCTCTGTCATCTGGGCAGCACAATTCTCTCATTTACACAGGCTGCTCAATCACAGCCTGGTTGGTCATCCCCAGTGTCTGACTGCAGACTTCACCTTTTGTTATGCTGTTATATGGTATCTGATTTATCCACCTGCATCTGACAATTCCATGTCAGGCATTAGTCTGCTGCTTGGACCTGAATCCAAACTGAAGCCATGTACTATTTACAAGGACATGTGGCCATTCAGTGTTTGATCTGCATCAGTCATTCTGCATGTTTCCAGTACCTATCCTATGTAGGTTTCTATTACCTTTTCACCCCCTCTTGTGTGTAAAGAGGACGAAACACAAAGTGGCAGTGCCTTCACACCACACTGTCCGCACTAACTGCCTCATTTATATCCTGATAAATTTATCACATGCATACAAACAACAGCAGGAGCTCATTGAGTGGCTGCTGTTAAGCCACATGTCACCTCTGTTCAAACATGCAATGAGCAGGAAATAATCTGCTGTAAAGTGACTCCTCACTGAGCTAATTTAAAGCATGAAAGTTTAAGTAAATAAAACTATCATTATCTCTACACTCTAAACTCTACAGATTCTTTTCACAAGGGAGCACAGGAGATGAGATGTTTGCAGTACCAGAAAAAAACTGTCAGATCAAGACTTCAGCCTCACTTTGGGTTTTCTAAGAATAAGATAAAGGAAAATAGTAAATGCCTCAAACCCAGCAGCTCAAGCTGTGAAAAGCTGTGTTGCCAGTTATGTGGCACTGGAAGGCCATAGTAATGTAAAGCATCACAGCTTCTGAAGAGGTGTGTTGAATGCCTCTCAGAGGGGACAAGAGAAGAAAATACCTTTTCTCGTCTTTGTATAGGCGGGGGAAGAGCAAAATAACATCATCCTTTGAGAGGATGCGGCTGCCATTATTTGTGTTACCTGACACAAGGCCATGGAGATAGGCTATGATGGATGTTTGCTCCCCTACTCCAGTTTCTGAGAAGTAAACATGAGAGCAGCTCCTTCTCCACCAGGAGCATCTTACCATTTCATCTCAGCACAGCATGTCAATTCTGATCACTGGATGAATTTGAGAAGCACAGGAGTGATGAGCGATGCAGCTGTCAGTTTAGTTCAGTTTACTGGACTTTACTGACAGGAAAATACACTGAGTTTATGTTTACCCAGCAAAAACTGTATGACAGTTCATACATGTAAATAATGGTGTTTGCGTGATTAGTGATTCCTTAAGTGTTGTTTAATATTATATCCTTATATTATCGATTATGACACATTCTGTAAACTGTTTGCCTTCTGTTTTAATATCTCAGCACAGTTTCAGAGCCTGTCTGCAGCCTAATGAAGACTTAGTTTGTTAGGTCACACAAAGTTCAGAGTAAAACAGGACTTTACAGTTACAGTCTTTGTCCTAAAGTTTACTAATGAGTTCAGTTCTTCTTTTTGTTGTTCTTTTTTCACCCTGATAATTTTGTGATATTTTCTGCAAATTGATGGATTATAGCTTCTTGTGAGTTTGCGCTCACCTTGTTTAAAAAAGAATGCCATTTGACAGTTGACAATTCCCTTAGTGAGTCACTCAGTCGCCACTGTTACCTCATCAAACAACAGAGAGTGACTTAAAAAAAAATACATCCTTAAATGAAACCAGTATCTGTACAAAATCTGGAACCTGGAAAGGGTTTAAGATTCTAACTAAAATCTAGTCTAAAAAAATTTGTTCATTGATTTTATTCTGTTTTACTGTTCAATGTTTTCATTTGTACCAGTATTTGGTGCAGTTTTTTTGTACAGTGTTTATATCAATGTGCACTGCACACACTCTCCCTTTAGCGGTGGTGGAAACTTTGCCTGGTTTTATTGTTTGTTTGCTCTCAGTCAATTGAAAGGTGTAACTAGTCTGGCTCCACACTCTCCACTGCAGCTCAGAACAAACTATTTGTATAAATAATCAAGATTTCTTATAAGATATATAAAGCACTAGACATACATAAATACGGGCTAAGAACCCCAGGCTGCAGAATCACACACTTCAGTCAAATTAGCCTGTTTGCTTTACCTTCATTCTATTCACACTGAAAATAGATACCATTGTGTATATAACATCAAATATCAGTGCACAGAGTGAACCCCAGTAGAGTGTGCAGGTGGGCTGGAGGTAAGCAGTCAGTGAACACAGTGTGTACTTACAGTGAGTAGCGGCAGACGTAGCGTTGAAAACGTTCAGAGAGAAAAGGAGGAGCTGCAGCAGTAGATCCATCTTCCCACCGGGCTGTACATCTGAGTCTTCGAGTGACTTAATCAATGTCGTGGGAGAAAAAAGACAGAGAAGTGGACCCTCGTTGCTCGCGCCTGCGGCATGGAGGGATGGAAATATAATGATATGAAGGAGTAAAAGGTTGAGAGGCACTCAGACATTCCCTTAAAGTGAGATACAGCTCACCCCCCACCTTCCCTCTCTACCCTCTCAGCGTCGCTCTCTCCCTCCCGCCCCAATGTCTGAGGAAGTGCCCGTGCTGCCGCTGTATTTACTACGCAACTAGCTGTGAGAACCACAAGGTCTGTTTGTGATTTTATTGAAGCCTGTGCTGCTCACGTGTAGGACTTCTCTCTGTCTCCCTGTACTTAAAAATTAAATTTAAAAATAAAAAAATTTACAACTGTCAATACCTCATATATAAGGTAAAAATGTAAATGCTTGTGTCTGTGGTTGTGAATCATTTCAGCACACACAGTGGTGGACAGCTTCACTCTCACACATTGCAAATGTCTGCAGCTCCACCAGAGAGACACACACAGACATACTTAAATGCCTATGTAACACTATGTAAACAAATGTCATATGTAGCCGAAACAGGTTTATATACAGTCGTGTAAAAAAATTAGGACGCTCCATTAAATATTCAGTTCTTTATTAAAAAACGTTCACACGTTGATTACTAATCTTGTTTTGATTTATTTCTGGAAAATAAAGTGATTTAATTGCAGGTGAACAACAAAGATTAGTGTTACCCGCTTTGGCTTCAGTGAGACTTCTTGTACCCCTCTACCAACCAACATCGGACTGAGGTGAATTTGCCCCACTCCTCAATGCAGAATTCTTTCAGCTGTGAGATGTTTGAGGGGTTTTCTTGAATATACAGCCCGTTTCAAGTCACCCCACAGCATCTCAATGGAATTAAGATCTGGGCTTTGATTTGGCCATTCCAGGATTCTTGATTTCTTAGTTTTCAGCCAGTCCTTGGTGGATTTACTGGTATGTTTTGGGTCAATTTCATGTTGCACGGTCCAGTTCCGCTTCATCTTAAATTTTTTTTACAAATTGTCTCACATGTTCCTCAAGCACCCTCTGATACATGGTAGAATTCATGGTGGATTCTATGATGGTGAGTTGGTCAGGTCCTGCTGCAGGAAAGCATCCCCAAACCATGACACTTCCACCTCCATGGTTCAAAGTTGGAATGAGGTTATTTTCCTGGAATGCTGTATTTGGTTTACGCCAAACATGTCCTCTGTTCTGGTGTCCAAACAATTAAATTTTAGACTCATCTGTCCAAAGAACAATATTGCAGAAGTCATGGTCAACGTTCTTTCTGGCAAACTTCGGTCTGGCCTTCATGTTTCTCCTAGAGAGCAAAGGTTTCCTCCTGGCACACCTCCCATGAAAGTTAAACTTGTGCATCAGCAGTAAAGAGAGCCTAATGTAGGGGTCCCATGATGACATTTTAGGGTTTTTGGAGACTTCTTTCAGCATCTTGTGGTTTACTCTCATGGTGAACTTACTTGGACGGCCAGACCTGGGCATGTTGGCAGTAGTTTTGAATGTCCTCCACTTGTAGACTATTTTCCAGACAGTGGAATGGCTGATATCAAATTCTTTTAAGATCTGTTTAAATCCCTTACCAGACTCATAAGCTGCTCCAATCTTGTTTCTGAAGGCCTCAGCCAGCTCCTTAGATCTCCCCATGATGTGCACTCTCACTTCAATAGTCAGGAGCACCAAACTAAATGTCTGAGGTTTAGATAGGGCAAGGCCTCCTCGCTGAGTAACCATGTTCTGATCATGTGCACCTGATGTGATACACATGTGTGTGATTTTAGCCATTTTAAGTAGGAATAAATGTGGGGGTGTCCTAATTTATTCCTCACCAGAAATTGCATTTTTTTAATTACATTACAGAAAGTTTTAAAAAGTCCTTTCTTCAGTTTTAAACATCCATATATCGAAATATATTTTAAAAAAAAACTGTCCTAATTTTTTTCACATGACCGTATATGTATATGTGTGTCAAAAAAAAAAAAAAAAAGACCACAGCCACTATTGATCTTGTGCTCAGGGCCTGTTCCTGTGCTGCCATGATTAGTGCCTCTGTGCTTTCAAACCACTGGTCAGATTTTTTGATATCAGCCACTTCTTCTATCTGGTGGTGGTACATGCCATGCATGGGCTTGTCCTCCTGTGATGGTTCCTCCTGCTCTTCTCTCTCCTCCTCATTGGGTTCCTGCTGCCTGAGGTATTCCCTAAGCAGGTCATCACTTAGGGCCATCTTCCTGATGTAATCATGGATCTCTGTTGTTTCATTCTGGATAGTGGCTCTGACACTCACTAGTCCTCTCCCTCCTTCCTTCCACTTAGTGTACAGTCTCAGGGTGCTGGACTTGGGGTGAAACCCTCCATGCATTTTAAGGAGCTTTCTTGTCTTGATATCAGTGGGCTCTATCTCTTCCTTTGGGCAGTTTATGATACCAGCAGGCTATCTGATGACAAGCAGGGTGTTAGTGTTGCCCAGACTCCTCTTTCCATTCAGCTGACCTTTCAGGGCTTGCCTTACTCTGTGCAGGTATTTGGACATGGCTGACTTCCTTGTGGGTTCTTGTAGGTATCTTCAACATCTACTGTGTTGTCTTCTGGTAGTTCAGTCCCTTCAGTTCTGATCACTTTCCCTCTCTTTGATAACATTCAACCACACTTATGTAGTCTAAATTACATTCCAATGTTGTTGCTGTAGATCTTGTTGATGTGGAAAAGGGAGTTGATGTCTTGCTCACTCCTGGCATACAGCTTGATGTCATCCATGTAGAGGAGGTGGCTGATGATTGCTCCATTCCGCAACTGATATCCGTAGACACTCTTTGCAATCATCTGGCTGAGGAGATTCAGGCATAAAGCAGCGGGGACAGATCATCTCCTTAGTATATGCCACACTTTATGGTGATGGGTGCTATTTGCTTGAAATTAGCATCAAGAGTAATTTTCTACAGCCCCATTAAGTTTTTGAAGTGTGGAGATGATGATATCTCTCCCCTGGCCTGATTAACTGGCTATCCATTGCCATAGCATTAATGTTGTATCTCATCAATCTCTGTGATAGCAGTTTCTGCTTGGCCAACTAGCAGCTCAGTTTCTGAGCTGCTAGTTGGCCAATGTAGGCCCTTAGGCAAGGCCCTTAAAGCTGCCTGCCTACCTCATAACTCATTAGTGCGGGACACACAAATGTGACATCAGTTTGGACATTGCCCAGGTCAATGAGGTTTGTGTCAGGTGTTGGGGAACCAGTGCAACGGGATGAGAAGTGGGCCACTGGAACATGAATAAGACATTTGTGGACAAGAATGCAGAATAGGGAACTGATGGAGTCCAACTTCACAAGTAACCCCAGTGAGAGGGGTTGCATGCAGAAGATGCGAGTAGAAATGTGTGTGTGTGTGTATGCATATATATATATGCAAATACAACATAGGAAATGACACAGTGACAAGCTTTCTGTAAATAATTTGTATAAAGGAATGAAAAAAACATGGAAGGAAACTATATATCAAATAGATATGGTATCGAATTAAACATACAACACTGGTGGTAAAATAGCTCATAAATAAACAGTAATTTTCCACAATTAAATTGCTATTTTTTGCTTTATTTATTTATTTTTGTGTTTAATGAAATATATATATAAGTGCGTCCCAGTGTTCTGAAGGTATCAAAACAAAGGTTGCCAACAGATTTAATAAACTTCTCAAGAAGGCCAAGTCTGAGGCTGCTCACACTGGAGGAGGTAGCACAGGACAGTACTCTGGATATGAAAATGATGGACCCACTCCCACCAAAACTGTTGACAAACTTAAGAGTACATTCAGCAACAGATTTATACAACTCCACTGTGTCAGGGAATCTTACAGAAAGTCATAGATTTATTTAAATCCAAAACAGCCATGATCAAGTGTATTCGCTGTTTAATTAACTCAGATGCTGGACTGCATTGGTCTAAAATTTGCAAGGACCCTTGCATTGCACTTTTCTCCGCTTTGCATTGCCACATTAATAGCTGAGTTTAGCTAACCAGATGCTTACAGTTAGTTTTTGTAGTTTGTTTTCTCCCTCCACGCCTCCCTTTAAATTAGCTGGCACCCCCTAGCAAGACACATCACACTTTGAAAACCTGTAGTGCTTTCTAGTGATCCTCTGTCAGCCTTTGAAAGCATTGAATCAGGAACAGCCAGAAGTCATTGGATTTTTTCATGAAATCTTATTAATTACACAAGGGGACTTTCCTTGATGGGAGAGCAAAGGAAGGTGCCTCACAATAGATAGTCTAGCAGGGAATGCGTGAAACTGGCAGGTAGGATGTGAAATGATTTAGTGAAACAACACAAGGTCAAAGTCTAGTATGCACCGCCATGGTCATATCTTCAAGTCATTGTCTGACAAAATCACAAACACACATTAAAGAGAAAGATGGAGCTAAAATCATCACTCATAAAGAAAGTTAGAATTTTAAGCACCACTTCACACTAAGCGTAATATATAACTAAGCGTATTATATTACACCTAGTTTCTATCACATAGGCCTATAACAGGAGCTGTTAACCCGTAATAGTTGTAATACTTGTAGCCATACTAGCATACCAGCTATGGCTGCTCTCTCTCTTTCCACTTCTCCCTCCACTTCTCCCTCCCTCTCCTGCCCAGTGTGTCTGATATTCAGTTACTCCTCTGCCCTCTTTAATGATAACGGTTCATGTAACAAGTGTAGTTTATTTGCAGTCCTGGAGGCGAGGCTCAGTATGCTAGAGTCCCGGCTCCACACCATGGAAGCTAGTCCTTTAGCTATAGTAGCTTCTCAGACCCCCTTAGCCGGCACGGAGCCACCTAGCCTAGCCACCACGAGCAGTTCCCCCGCATCGCCCGAGCAGCCGGGAAGCCAGTCCCACTGGGTGACAGCACGAGGTCAATGGAAACATAGACCTAAAAAGCCCGTGTCTCACCACCAACCCCTCCACGTCTCCAACCGATTTTCCCCACTCAGCGACACACCTGCTGAGGAAGAAACTCCACATATTGGCTCTGTTGCTCACAGTGGCCCCGCCGTTGTGAAGCCAGCATTAGTCATTGGCGACTCCATCCTGGGGAACGTGAGGTTAGAGACTCCAGCGACCATTAAGTTCATCCCAGGGGCCAGAGCGGGTGACATTGAGGCTAACCTGAAGCTGCTGACAAAAAGTAAATGTAAATAGAGTAGAATTGTAATCCACGTCGGCGCTAATGATACCCAACTTCACCAGTCGGAGTTATCTAAAGTTCATGTGGCATCGGTGTGTAACTGCAAAAACTATGTCGGACTCTGTAATTTTCTCTGGCCCGCTGCCCAATTTAACAAGTGACGATATGTTTAGCCGTACACGGTCATTCCATCGCTGGATGTCTAGGTGGTGCTTAACAAACAACGTGGCTTATATCGACAACTGGAGCTCCTTCTGGGGAAAGCCTGGTCTGTTAGGGAGGGATGGCGTCCACCCTACTTTGGGTGGTGCATCCCTCTTATCTAGAAACATAGCACATTCTGTTAGCCATCCTAATCCCTGACAAGCACCCGGAGTTCAGACCAGCAGGCAGAGCCGCAGTCTTACACGCCGGTGCAGGTGCCTTCGTGCTGTCACCCACCCAGTCACTTACCCAGCCCAGCTTTCTGTCCCATAGAAACTGTGTCTGCCTCGAGGCTGTATAAGCCTAAGCCCAAATCTGGAGGAGTCCTTCATAGCAACTTAGTAAAAATCAAAACCACTGCTCCAGCAAACCAACCCAATAAAACTATTAAATGTGGTTTGCTAAATATTCGATCTCTCCCTTCAATAGTACTTCTGGACGTCAGTGCTGCATTTGACACCATTGACCACAGCATTCTGCTGCAGAGACTAGACCATGAAATCGGGATTAAAGGCTCTGCCCTAAAATGGTTTAAGTCATACTTATCCGACAGGTTTCAGTTTGTTAATGTTAACAATGACCTTTCAGAGTTCAGCAGAGTTACGCATGGCGTACCACAGGGCTCAGTTTTAGGGCCAATTCTTTTCATTCTTTACATACTCCCATTAGGCAATATAATCCGGAAACACTCGATCGATTTCCATTGCTACGCATATGATACCCAGCTCTACTTATCGATAGAACCAGATGATAAAAGCCGCCTCATCAACCTGCAAGACTGCCTAAAAGACATCAAATCCTGGATGTCCTCTAACTTCCTTCAACTAAACTCAGACAAAACAGAGGTCATTGTTTTTGGACCTAAACATCTCAGGGACACTTTTTCTACGCAGATTGCTAATCTAGATGGCATCACCCTGAACTCAAGTATGACCGCAAGGAACCTTGGAGTAATATTTGACCAGGATCAGCTCACTCATAAAACACGTGACTAGGACTGCCTTTATTCACCTGCGCAACATAGCCAAAATTAGGAATATTCTCTCTCATAATGATGCTGAGAAACTAGTCCATGCATTTATCACCTCTAGGCTGGACTACTGTAACTCTCTGTTGTCCGGATGTCCGAAAAACTCTCTAAAGAGTCTGTAGTTAGTCCAGAACGCTGCAGCAAGGATATTGACAGGTGTTAGTAAAAGAGAACACATCTCTCCCACTTTAGCTTCTCTCCATTGGCTTCCTGTAAGATATCGAGTAGACTTCAAAATCCTTCTGCTGATTTATAAAGCTCTTAATGACAAGGCTCCATCCTATTTGAAAGACCACATAGTCTCTTATTATCCTTCCAGAGCACTTTGCTCCCAGCATGCAGGTCTTTTAGGGACTCCTAGTATCTTTAAAAACAGACTAGGAGGTAGAGCCTTCAGTTATCGGGCTCCTTTACTGTGGAACCAACTCTCTCCATGGGTCAGAGAGGCAGACACTCTCACTACAGGTTTTAAGACTAGGCTTAAAACCTTCCTCTACAACAGAGCGTTTAGTTAGGGCTGGTTCAGGTAGCTCTGAACCCTTTTTATAGCTATGCTGCTATAGGCTTAGACTGCTGGGGGACACATCAGGTTACATGGAGCTCTCTCCTCTCCTCTCCCACACTTTAAATTATCATTTTTATTATCTGCTGCACCTTGTAGTTTGGCCTTGGTGTCTTGCTCTCTCTCTATTTGTGTTTCCACAGATCCACCGAAGCTCCATCTCTCTCCACCAACCGCCCCCTGCATCAACCCTTCCCCTTTTACCCCTGCTGTTAAACCAACCTGCCCTTCCCTCCCAGGAACCAGTCTACCACCCATTACCCCCTTTAAGCTGCCTGACTCTCCCTGCCTTCCCTCCCACCAAAAACTGCCTTCCTGGGTGAGGGATCCCTCCTCTGTTGCTCACCACGAGGTTTCTCTTTTTTTCCCTGTTAAAAGGGTTTTTGTTTTGAGTTTTTCCTCAGTCGATGTGAGGGTCTAAGGGCAGAGGATGTTGTTATGATGCTATGTAAAGCCCTTTGAGACAAACTGTAAAAATGGGCTATACAAATAAAATTGCCTTGCCTTGCCTTGCCTTGCCTTGCCTTGCCTTGCCTTGCCTTGCCTTGCCTTGCCTTGCCTTGTCTGAAGGGTTCTGTTGTAACAAGGACATCTGTGCTGCAGTAGCATACTGTCTCATTTGTGGTTTCGCTGGTGTTTCTGCTGTTTTGTATTTGGATTTGGAATGGATTTTTTGCAGTGCACCAATGATTTCTCACTCCCTCTCTCTCCTGCTATCTATACTCTCTTTCTTATCTTTACTTTTTCTTCTGCCTCCTAATGATACACATGATGAAAGTGGTTGTAATGGCTCAGTGAATTGCTGCAGTGGCTCACTAGAATGCTTGTAACCTTAGGTGTAGCCCCATTCTATACTTGCATGATTCAGAGAATCTCACAATTTGTTTTTGATTCTTAGGTTCAGGATGGATTGAATTCCAAATTAATTCCTGATTCAAAAAGGATTGTTGATTCAAAAATGATGGTAATAGGTCATATAGTATATGATGCTATGCACAGTCATAACATTATAACCACCTGCTTAAGACCTCCTTTTGCTGCCAAAAAAGCCCAGACCTGTCGAGGCCTGGACTCCAATAGACCTCTGGACCAAGATGTTAGCAGCAGATCCTTTAAGTCCTGTAAATTGTAAGGTGGAGCCAGACTTGTTTGTCCAGCACATCCCACAGATGCTGGATTGGAGTCAGCATCAGTCACAACCTTGGACTGGTTGTTGTTCCTCAAACCATTTGTCAGCCATTGGTGAAGTGTGGCAGGAAGCATTATCCTGACATTAGGGAACATTGTTTACACGAAAGGGTGGACCTGGTTTGCAACAACAACAGGTGCTGTGGTAACCAGAGGCTGGATGTGAGATGTGTCGGTTGTTATAAAATAACAAATTTAAAATAACAGATTCAAATTTCACAATAACAGTAATCACAGAACTACATGGTTCATTATTCTTCTGTTTACCCCATGGTTGTAGGATGCTTAACTTTTTACTGAAAGATGGACCAAAAAAGTGGTTAAAAAATATATGTTTTACACCATTTTCACCACTCTGTTGAACAATTTGGTACAACAAATAACAAATTTTCATGTAAATTTGATCCTTCTTTAAATCAAATAAACAGCAAAACAAAAAACAAAACAAAAAATACAGTGTAACAGTGATGTTTACACCTAAATATCAGAAAACCTGAGTCAGCTTTATTGTTGAGGACCCTCTTAACAATGATGATTTATGGGTTTATAATAATTTATGGGTTTATATAATAATTATATAATAATTATAAATAAATAATAATAAATAATGATATAATTCCATTTTATAATATTATAATATTCTTATAAAATATTATAAAATTATTATAAACCCATATAATAATGGTTTATAATAATTATAATATTATAATAATAATAATGAGTAACCCCACTCATCATAAAGACTTAACCATAGGAAGTAGAGAAATACTATGCACCTGAACAATCTGGATTATTTTGTGTACCTTAGTGTGCTTCTTATCTGTAATCCTGTTCTTTTGCAGTGTGCTCCATGTCATCCTAAATTGCTTTGTCTGATGTAGGAGTCAATATTACTTCTGTGAATTATTTTTTGTCTTATCAAAGGACGTTTTCCACAACTTCCTTATACAAGAGGAAGTTTTGTATATATATATATACATATATATACAGCTCTGGAAAAAATTAAGAGACCGCTCCAATTTTTTCTAAAATCAGCATCTCTACATGTGTGGCAGCCATTCCATTCCAGTGTCTGTTGAATTCCAACACAGGTGATCACCTGAACCAAATTTTATTTAACAAGAAAAAGTATAAAAACCACTGTGGTCATCACTGTCCTCCTGCAATAGGACCAGCTGGATGGCAAAAATAGTGCTAGTAGTACCTCAAATCAAAAAATTGGAATCAAAAAATAACTATTGATGATGCCAAAAGAGTTGAAAAGAAAAGTTTTGAGTGAGGAAAGGAAGGATTCACTTCTGGCTTCACTGGCAGAGGGTGATATGTGAGTGTCAGGTTGCTTCCATCCTTACAATTTCAAAGACGGCGGTTCATAAGAACAAGGTCAAGCAGCAGACACTGGGCACAACAAAGCTACAGACCGGCAGAGGGAGAAAACGACTCTCCACTGACTGAATGTGGAATGTCACCCAACAACTGCAGGATGACATCAAGTGACCTACAAAAACAATGGCAAATGGCAGCTGGGGTGAAGTGCACGCCGAGAACGGTTCGAAACAGGCTTTTAAGGGCAGAGCTGAGGCCATGCAAAGCTAGAAAAAAGCCCTTCATCAATGAGCCAGACAATTGACTGAAGTTGCTGATCAGATTGTGGACTGAAGGAAGTGAGGATAAGGGGTTTGTAATGTATAATAGGATGTCATCTGTGTATAAAATAATCTTAAATTGAAGTGATTTTGATTAGATTCCTGTGTAGTGGTTGCATTGTCTAATGGAGGCTTGGGGGCGGGGGGGTTATTTCATTATATTGCTCTATTTCGTAGTTCATTTCCAAGTTCATGTTTTCGATGAGTGTTTAAAGTGATTTGGCAGGAATTGTTTGACAGTCCCATGTGATTGTGGGCAAATTCCAGGGTTGAGAGGAGATCTTTTATTTCATTGTGTGAGTGTTACCAGTAGGTCAGGTTTTTTTGTGTATGTGCAGATTGCTTATGTCTGGATGGTGTCTTTTTCCATTTGTCTGGGTGTAATGAGTCTTAGTTGGGGTATCCATTTTTACAGTTTGTTGTAGTGGTAAATGATGAAAGTCTCACATTCTGTGAGTTCCTCCATCCGTCCATCCATTATCTATACAGCCATCGGGTGGGGCTGAAGCCAATCCAAGCTGATTTTGGGTGAGGACAGGTTATAGCCACGACAGGTCACCATTCTATCACACTCACATTCATGCCTATAGGCAGAATCATCAATTAACCTAAATGTTCATGTCTTTGGACTATGGGAGGAAGCTGCAATACCTGGAAAGAACCCACACAGACACAGGGAGAACTTGCAAACTCCACACAGAGAAGCTCCCGGCCCAGGAATCTAACCCAGAACCTTCTTGCTGTGTGCATGTATTTTTTTTATTATTATATATAACAGATTTACCATATTGTAACCACTTTACATTCCTAGTGTGAGACAAGGAAGGATAGAGCACTGGAGGACGGGGTCAAAGAGGTGCAATACTGCCATCTGTGGCTGTGGAGCAAGTAGCATTATCTTACACATTATACATTCATAGGGAATGAAGTAGCCTCTTGTACTGCATGTTAAGTCTTTGATATTAATTCTGTTGTAATTTATTGCATGCTGTATAAAATGTGACATACCAGTAAAATGGCCAAGAACAAGGCATAATGCGTGGAGAGATTCTGAAGGTGGAGAAATAATTTATTTTGTCCAACACATTAATGTTTTGGTGTATAATGACAATGAGAGCCTTTAGGACACTTCACCAGGGCTAGATGAGGGTCTGATGGGTTTCAGTGGTGATCAGAAACTATATACGATATATATGAATAAATCTGCTCCAGTGCGGATTTGGGCTTGTGGTTGACCTTGTTTCTGAGTGGTTTTCCTCAGAAGAGTATAATTAAACTTGGGTTTATTTATCTTAGTGCAGCTGTTACTGGAGGCATCACAGCTACAGACATTTAGAGTGCAAACACTGTCACTGGTGAGGATGAGCTTTCATTTTGTCAAACATTAACATATTGCAGGTGGTGATATCAGATAAGAGATTTCCTCCAGTGGCCAATCCCAGGGTAGCCAGGCCCTAATGCATACCCTGCTTTATGGCTTTACTTTATTTTCCTCTAAATGGGTCCAGCATCATGTTGTATTGAAGAAAATGTTTACTGAGCTAATAAATGAAGTGAGAAGTAGAGCCATTTTTACATAGATTTCAATACAATCTTTTACAACCAATGGAGTTGCCCCTTGGTGGTCATTAGATACAGTGCAGGTTTAAGGTACTTTTAAGGTACAGCATTGGCCTTACTGTTCAGACCCAGAGTCTGTGTATTTTTATATACAGTCTATGACCCAGAGATGTGAGATTAATGAGAATGACTGGATGATGGATTGGCATGGGGTTCAACCCTTTCAGCAGACCCAGTGAAGAAGTGGATGGTGATGGTGGTCAGAGACAAATATGAGCTGTTGATTATTGTCTGTGCCCCAAATTTTTAAGACAGGGTGGTCCCGAAAAGTTTTTATTTCTCAGAGGAAATTTTAATTGCACAGAGAATGATCAGCTGGACAGGTCAAATATGTGTGAAGAGAAATAAATGAAAAACACAGACAGTACATATGGGTCCAAAATAGAGAGAATCTTTCAACTAAGATCAGATTGGGTCTATGACCAGATTACTCTTATACATAATTTTAATGTTTTTCAAGGGTGCAAATTACTGCAACTGTGGTTCTCAGATCATTCCATGGTGTTATGAGAGAGAGACCAGTCTTTCTGTTATGCACAGATATATAACCTGTGATCAAAAAAGCCCTGGCAGATTAAATGAAGATGATGGACCAGTTCATCCACTAGACCCAAACTTATTGTGTGCCTAGCAAATCCATTGCTGAAAACATGCCACTGATTCAAGACCATTTGAAAGTCTGATGCTGGCCTGGTTTGTTTTGACCAGGAGTAGCAATTTGATGGGGTTGAGCGAGCACTGTTGCCTATGTAAAGTGCACCTGGTGTGAACATGAATTTTTGTCATGAATGTTTCTTAAGTTTTCAACTTGTGACTGAAAATTATCGAGATCAGTGCATGTTCTTTTCTCTGAAATGTGTTTCAGTCTAAATGTGTTTTCAGTGAAGTCATGTGATCATCCAACCGCCCAAGGACAGAGAGGACTTCTGCTGCTGGCTGTCTGTACTCATTAATTGTGTCCACAGCAGAGATAGGTTTATTAATGAAAACAATAGAGCCTTGTTGCATCAGACAGCAGCTACCAGTGCAGCAGTTAAATTAAACCAACAAGTTCAAGGGCTATCAAGTCCTCTAATCTGCTCTGAGATGAAAGAGCAAATTAACAAACAAGCAACTTTCCTTTTGACAAAAAGATAAAATTAAACTGCAGTCTTAAGCTGTGAAACAAAAAAAGCTCATATGGATGACTGATCTATATGTTTTCATTCACTATTACAGTTGGAATTGCAAAGAAGTGATCTCATGCTGCTGCAGTAATGCCACATTGGACTACATCTGAAAAGATCACAGCTGACATTTTAACATGTGTCTCAGCAGCAGCATTAAACTTTTTAGTTGCTACTAATCTAAAAATACCAATAAGTTTGTCACAGCTTGCCTTAGCTAAAGCTAAGTATGTATCTGGCTCCACCAAGTCGCAGAGATTCTATTGGCTATTGGTGACTGGCTGCTGTTGATGACTGGTGACTACTGGTGACAGGTGACCAAATTCTGATGGCTGCTGGTGATGGACTGCTGACTGCTGGTGACTAATGGTCACTGACTGCTGGTTGCTGACTGCTAACTGCTGTTGACCAGAGGGCTATGGCTGGTAAGCATTTCTTGCCTGTTAATGACTGCTGTTGAATTCTGCTGACTGCTAGTGAGTGTTACTGAAATTCTGTTGGCTGTTGGTGACTACTGGTTACTGACTGCAAGTGAGCGACTACTGACTGCTGGTGACTACTGTTGACTGACTACTGGTGACAGGTGACTCACTTCTGTTGATTGCTGGTGATGGATTGCTGACTGCTGGTGACTACTGGTTACTGACTGCTGGTTGCCAGAGACCAGAGACTGATGGCTGGTAGGCATTTCCAAACTCTCGTGCCTGTTGATGACTGCAGGTGAATTCTGGTGATGGCTGGTCACTGTTGGTGACTGTTACTGGCTTCTATCGGCTTTTGGTGAGAGGCTGCCGTTGAAGACTGGTGACTGACTGCTAACTGCTGTTGACAGGTTACCAAATTCCGTTGACTGCTAGTGATTGGTGGTGCTGGTGACTAGACTTGCTGGGGAATGACTGGCTGCTGGTGACAGGTGTGACGACACATCCATAGCACTAGTGGGGTGTTCGCTTGCTGGCCTTTTCTTTCTCTTTCAGGTTCCAGTCAAGGCGGGGTCGTCTTTGGGTAATTGGCTCCACCTGGGCCCATGTAGTTAAATACCCTCCCCTTCCTTTAGATTCACTTTCTTCTTCTCTCCATCAGTTCACACATGGCATCCATGTGGGCCTTGCCACTATTTTGAAAATAAAATTGTTATTTTGACACTTATCTCATCTTCTCTCCCATTTTTGTTGCAGCCCAAGAGCCAGGCTGTAACAGGTGAATGAATTCTGATGACTGCCGGTGATTGACTGCTGGCTGCTGACTCCTGCAGGTGAGCAGAGACTGATGTCTGGTGAGGATTTCTGAACCTCTGGTTACTGACTGCTGGTGACTGACTGCTGACTTCAGGTGACTGTTGGCGACTACTGGTTACTGACTTCTGGTAACCAGCTGCTGGAGTCTGACTACTGACTGCTGCTGATTGCTGGGGAACAACTGTGGCTGACCACTGGTGAATGACTGCTGGTCGCTGACTGCTGGTGACTGGTGACTGGTGACCGATTTCCATTGACTGCTGGTAATGGACTGCTGACTGCTGGTGACCACTGGTGAATGACTGCTGGTCACTGACTGCTGGAGAATGGTGACTGGTGACCAATTTTCATTGACTGCTGGTAATGGACTGCTGACTGCTGGTGACCACTGACGAAGGACTGCTGGCTGCTGACTCCTGCTGGTGACCAGAGAATGATGTCTGGTAAGGATTTCTGACCTCTGTAACTGACTGTTGGTGACTACTGGTTACTGACTACTGGTGACTGCTGCTGACTTCAGGGGACTGTTGGTGACTACTGGTTACTGACTGCTGGTGACTGACATCTGGTAACCAGCTGCTGGTGACTGACTACTGACTGCTGCTGATTGCTAGGGAATGACTGTGGCTGACTACTGGTGAATGACTGCTGGTCACTGACTGCTGGTGACAGGTGACCGAATTCCGATGACTGGTGGTGATGGACTGCTGACTGCTAGTGACTACTGGTGGCTGACTGCTGGTTTGCTAACTGCTGGTGAGCAGAGACTGATGGATGGTAAGCATTTCTTGACTGTTGATGACTTCTGGTGAATTTTGTTGACAGCTGGTGACTGTTGGTGAGTGTTACTGAATTCTGTTGGCTGTTGGTGACTGACTGCTGGTGACCCAGGTGACCTGGGAAAGGACTGTTGCTGACTACTGGTGACTGAATGTTGGTCGCTGACAGGTGATCGAAGCAGCTAGTTACCAGCAGTCAGTCACCAGCAGACAGTAACTCAGTACAATTTTCATACTGGAGACTTGAACACTTATATTGTGATATATGCACAACACAAACAAAACACTATAAAAGATGAATGAACCCTAAAAAAAAAAAAATTCTGACTGCTGGGGACAGGAGCAATATGACAGTTTACTGTGACATGATAATGGGGTTTTGACAATTGATTCCTAATGTAACCCACTCCTGGTTAATACGCTAATAATATAGGTTTGTAAGGAGCTATGGGAAAGGACTGCAATAACCATACAGGAAAGTACACAGGTAGGTTGCAAACAGTATGTGTAGTAAAGTGAACTTGCATTTTAAGACACTTCACTATGATCACTCTCACAGTGAAGTGTCATAAAATCCACGTTTAAAGATTTCTTAATATTTAAGGATCCAGTATTATGAATGTTCCTGGGATCTGGGTGAATATGTGTGAATGTGTATATGTGGATGACACCAAGTGGAATATTCGATGAATCAGAATCACACTGGGAGGCTCGCCATCAATTGGAATGGATATCCTGAAGAAGCTCTCACTCCGTCCATAAGACCTGACATGTTTTGTTCTACAAACAGGAATTTAAGATTTTATTTAATCTATTTGTTGTACAACTATCACTCTGAAGCATAACAACAATGTAACACTAAGCATAACATACAGTGTAAAACCTAATGATTAAATTTTAAGGCCACTTCAGCTGAACTACTTTAAATCTCATTCAATATCTGAATCATTGCACAGTAGTATTATACAATCAGCATACCTTACTGTATTCTACCATAAGGATTATAAACCATATACCTGCCACATATAGCTCTGCTGACATTTGTAATGCCCACTCTCAAGTGAAAATATGGATACATTTGCAAAACTCATATCTCTCACAGTAAAATGAAACACACATAACACGAGCCTTGCATCCATCTGTGTGAACTGTGCACCATGTGTCTAATTCTGTCTCATTTGGCCTTCATTTCAAAGTAAGAGTATGCTCTTATTTGCTGAATTCAAATAATCAAACCAGCTGGATGAGAATTATTTTCAACCACAGGTTAAACCACAGGTTAAACCATTTTGAAAAAGTTATTATTGATTATCAGTCTAAATCTCCTCACTGCCAGTGGAACAAATTTAAAAATCATGATATACTTCAGTGTAAAAGTTACAGTACAGTGCATAACCCAAAATTCAGCTTAGAGTCTGACAGGATTCATAGTCTTATTCTGATATTAAAGCTGGAAACAGAGAGGTTCAGACTTCTGTTCAGACAAGAACAGAAACATGACAGCACGGTCAGGTTCATAAAGCACTCAACCACAGAAACTTTAAACATAAAGCACTCTTAAAGCACTCAAATGCTTTCCGTCCATTTAAATGAATGATATGAAAAAACAAAATAGACCAAACCAAAGAAAGCTCTCGTACTTGTCCCATTTCTTCCTTCACCAGTTGAATAATAAAAAATACCAAGAATAAATACAACATATGAATCATTTAGTTCAGTGCCATTTACAGAATGAAATAAATGCTGAAATGCGCAGCAGGCGGTCTGAAAAGCTTACAATTCATTAGTCGTATCCAGAATAGATGCACAAATAGAAAACATGAAATGTCAAAAATATCCAGAAGATGCATCTGGGCTTTCAGACCTTGAAAACTGGAACATTGAACAAACATAAAGAAAAAGTTCCTCTTAGTTAAAATGTTCTGCAGCTGTTACATCAACACAGAGATTCAAGTGTTTTTTTAGACTCAGCCACACCACATTCTAAGGAGCAGAAAAAACTTCTTACCAGATCTGATAACTTCTGACTGTCTGGTAGGGGTGTATCGATTCATTGACTACATCGACATTTCGATTTCGATACAGTCAAACTTACAGTACTGTGCAAAAGTCTTCGGCCACCCTTAGATTTGTTGTTTTATCAGTGCTATAATGACCATATATAATTATTTCTCAGTCTCTTTATTAGAATACAACCAGATACAGGAAATGTGTAGCTGTATTAAAAGACTGAAAAAAAATATTACTATAATATTGTTATAAAACATTTACCCCAGGTTGTATATGGTTAACTGTTTTAATCACCCCCTTGACATTGCTCTGACATATGGCATAGAAATTGAACATCTAATAATATTTCTTCAAAACCCTCTTTTGTCTGACCATTTTTTAATAATGTTTGAGTTTACAATAATGGACGACAGCATGCTATCAACAGTTAAAATGGAGTAGTCAGTGCAGGAACAACTACCAGTGAGGAGGTGGAGCAATTCAATAGCTCCCTCTCCTATTGCGCTCTGACAGCAAAGTATGTGTCAAAAGCAGGTATCTCATTTTAATAAATAACATATTTTTGCTGTCAGCTTGTATTGTTTTTAGATAGCTCAGCATAATGTAAGTCTTCTTATACCAGCACGTGTGGACATGCTCACTGTGCATGCAATGGCTTGAAGTCATCACAAAGATGAGACTCTACACAAGGCCCTCTCCACAAGATAGTGGAAGGTATGTTCTATATTGATCAGACTTTACTGTCATTGTAAGCTATGTATGCAACCAAAGTAGAAAATCATGTTTTCTTAGCATTAGCATCAGCGTTTTTGTCAGTCATTAAGTAAACTTGGTATAAATATTCAGACATCTAAAAGGGCAAAAGAAGAGGCAGAAAGACAGACTGAATTTATGAGCTGAAGTGCGCATACGCAATGGCGGTACAGTGGATTGCTGAAGAAGAAGAATGGGGAGAGGGTGGTTAAGGCAAAACAAGAGAAAGAAAATGATTGATTAAAGACATTTGTGTTCAGAAGGTGATAAAAATAGTACACATTAATGAGGAATCAAAACTGACCTTAATTTCACTGTAACCTACATCTACACAGATCCACATAACAGGTCAGCACAATCTTCAGCAGTCTATTGTATAATATAATGTTAATAATAATAATGTATAATAATGTTGGATGTGTAATCAAATATACAATTTCAAAAAATAATAAGATCTGTTGCGATTATGGTTGCATTTCAAAATGTCATGCTAGAGTCTCATGTGTTGATCTGTTTTGAATTATTAGTAATCAGCATCAAGAAAAGGCTACATGACCAGTAAATACTGACAACAAGAGCATCCTATCCTGGTGTTAGAGATAGCCGAGCCCTGTACATGGTTTCAGAACTGGGCAGTGGTCTTCAAGACAAAGCTTGCAAGATGCACTAAGTAAGAGGTACAATATTCAACATTCGGCACAACTAGATTTCAGTGAACAACTGAAAATAAAGCTGTTTAGAGATATAGTGAAATAATAGCATCCTGCATACAGAACATGTGTTCTGTATGTGGTCCAGTCGCATGTGCACTAACATGCATGTAAAATAAGTTCAACATACCCAGGAGAATGTTTCATTATCTGGCTTGACCCTTCACCCAAGACTGACTGTCCTGTATTATAAAGCTGGTTATCAACTAGTCTGCATCAACTTCTCTTTTCTTGGACATTTCAGTACTATTCATGTGTGTAGTCCATCACTCGACTAGACAACTGTTGTAAGAAATGGCTGATATTTGAGACACTGCCATCCAGTGGCTAGGTGCCTTCATTGTGCATCTAACAAAATTAAGATGCATTGTGGGATGTGCAGTTTATGGTCACTGTGCTTCTGTAAAGCTGCACAGAATTGTATTATAAGAAAATCATCACACATGTGCTTTAAACCATTCAGCAAAAATTGTGTAAATGTGGACACATTTACATAAATCTGAGGGGTAATCAGATCAGATCAGATAAATGTAAGAGGAAAGAAGAAAGAAGAAAAAACAGTTATGACACCTATTCTATTTTCAGTTTGTGAATTTACCACTGATGTTTTTGATTTTGGAGAAACATCTTTAGCTCTGTGTTGTTTTTGAAAAGCAGGTTACATTATCTACGGTGTGAAATCTTCATGTGAAAAGCAACTAGAGCTGTCAAATGTAGTGGAGTAGACAGTACTGAATTTGCCTCTGAAACTTGCCTCAAAATTTTATTCAAGTACAGTACTTGAATGAATTTACTTACTACTGGACGATGATTTTACATGAACTCCTTTAATCCCAGTTGACATAGGGTGAGGGCGGGTTACACCCTGGACAGGTCACCATTCTATCACAGGGCCAACATGTAGAGAAATACAGACAAAAACAACCACACACGCTTACACTCATGCCTACAGTCAATGTAGCATCACCGACTAACCTTGATGTTCATGTCTTTGGGCTTTGTGAGGAAGTTGGTGTACCTGGAGAGAACTCATGTAGGCACAAGAAGAACATGCAAACTCCACATATAAAAAACCCCCTTACTGTGAGGCAACAGTGCTAACCCCTGTACCACTGTACCGGCCTGCATGAAATATGTGTAACATCTTTTTATGGCATGCACACACTGCAGTTAACAAAACGCATGTGACCTCCTCTCAGATTGTGTCAGTTCAAACACTGAAGATCCAAAATACAATTCTCAAAGTCCACAATACGAAAAGACAGAGTGGAGGGGACTGGTCACCCTCAGATTTCCTCTGAGCATCATAAAAGAAACAATGAAATTCCAACAGAATAACTAGATTATTGTTAAAGATATTTGACTGAATTGTTTTTTCTTTTATATTAAAGCTAACCGCTGTTTTTAATTGATATATTTTGTGTTAAGCAATACAGCCACTGAGAAATGCTGACATTTTTTCTACTTTTCTCACAATCCACGTTGGAAGAAAAGTGCGATAATTACTTTTTTCCAGGAATATTGTAGTGGACAGAGTACATGGATTTAATTATCAGTGTGTAGTTTTTACATTGTACTAGCCTTATGTTAGTGTTTTTTTGTGGCTCTTGGCTGCAAACAGTCAATACAGTGATGTGCAGAGAACTGGAGATGACCAGCATTTCAACAGTCATGTTTTAAAGATCCAATCCTCTCTCCACTCCAAGTAAATGATGCAGAACAGCAACAGTCAGGGTCAGGGTCAGTACAAGATGTACTCAGAATGAGCAGAACAGTAATTATCTCAGTTAGTATTCCTACTGATGAGAGACTGATGAGCTTGCATGAACTTTAAAGCATTAATACATTTGAGCCCTGTGTTAATTACCTTTAAATTCTTCTTGGTAAAGTTTGTTTTAATATGAACACTATAAATTAGTTTTTTATAGATTGTCATTGGATATTTTTGTGGATGTGTTCTTCTTTGAAGTGAAGATGGAAACAAGCTGCATCATTTACATTTGCATTTTTCTAACTTGTAGCATTACATGTAAAATTTGTAGCATTTAATTGAAAGCATTAAATAAAATGTAAGACAATTCATCCATCATTGTTCTTTTCAGAATTTCCTCAGCTTTCTTCCTTCTCTTTATCAGGCTGATATTTCACAGCTTGGTTGATCTCATAGATTCTATATAAATATGGGCATAGCCAACATAACATTAGGTAGGTAGATTTTCTTTTATATTTACTTATAAACTGACCAGCAGTTTCAAATAGAAGAAGAATCATTTTGTTGTTCGTTGGGCTGAGCGCTCTTTTTCTTTTGTGTGACATGTGGCAGCACAACTCCTTCGACAATATTTCATTTTGATTGACACTGTTATTTTTATACCCACACAACCCTAGGAAAGCAGAATCTACTTCACACTTTTAATTAGGTAATATTAACATGGCTGCCGATGTTAGGATCCACAGTACCAGTTTCTTTCCCTTTTGTTTCTCTGGTGTTTCCCCCTTTCCTATTGCTGAGTGTTTGTCTGCAGGCTGTATCTCCTGTCTGGCTTCATGTTTGTGTCATAAGATGAGCATGGCTGACCTACATTCTACTTTCCTGCCAACCTACTCCACACACATCACTGATTGCCACCTACCCCCGCTCCTGATTTAAACCCAGCCTTTCTTCCAGTCTTGGCCAGTTTGTTGCTGAACCTGCTGTGGTAAGGTCCTAGGCTGACTCACCTTATGAAGAATCTTCACCCTGTTAGATCTCTGTTAATCCATTTTCTTTGTGCTACAGATTTGCCACCTAAACCTGGTCCCTGTCTAGCGACATCTACCCCTCGGTCCTCCTCTGTTTTTGAACCCTGCTGTTATCATTATCCACACCATCGGGCCCTGGTCCCGGTCCTGGTCATCTGCTCCTGATTCCACTCCTGGATCAGATCCAATGCTTGACCCTTGTACTTTCCCAACACACTATTCAGCTCTATTCTGAAACTCCTATCTCAAATGAAAATTTCAAATTTACCTGAACTTTAAATATAGAGCAGACCAAACTCTTTATAAAGTTATTTAAAGGGACCCAACAAATCCCACTATGAACAGCACTTGGTGACAGTGGCAGGAAAAACCTGAGAGAAACAAAAACACAAGCAAAACATACAGATGTAAAGAATATTAATGATAATGGCAATGAATGATACTAATAATAATAGTACATTTAGTAATTAACTGTTTTAACTTAAAATAATAGAGGAAAAAATATTAGTAGCATAACTAATAATAATAAGTCTTATCCCTTTATTTCTTTTTTTATCAACATGGTTTCTTCTGTTTAGTGTCACTATCAGCTGAACGCTGCGTACTGCATTGTTATCTCATGTCTATTTATAAATGACAATACATATGGCAGACAGTACATCATAGAGGGAAGTGACACCATAAATCACTAGTTTGATCTGACAGAAAAATTAGCATGTGATCAGACTCACACAAGGCATATATTACAGTCTTCCACAGTGGGATTCAATACAAATCATACGCTGTATATTGCAACCTAAAAATTTAATATATTGTTTATATTGGGAACACCTAGAAGTAGATGTACAGGAAGCTGTAAACTGACCCCTCACTGCATTTAAGTTTTAATCTCACACCAGGAGTCCTCCAAAATAGCACTCAAAGCTCTTAGATAGAGTTGCTCAAGGGAACTTAAGTCATTCATGGTCATGGAGGCACGCATCTTTCCAGTGCAGGGATTCTGCTCCTAGCAGGTTCACCACAACCACCTCAAATTTGATAATACTTTAGACCTTGATGATGTTTTATTGCAAAAATTGAGTTTTGATTCTAACCCTAAAACCAGCAGCAAGGAAGCATTAGGGGCCATGACGGAGGTAAAGATTTGGGTCAAGCTTGGATCTCTCATATCCTACCAGTCGACTCCCCTAACCCTCTCCCCATATTCTCAAGTGATAACAGCCACGGTCATTGTTCACGCCTCATTTAATTTCATTATTGCATTCCAGTCACCTCATCGCCTCAGTTCCCAGTCTACCCTTTCATCTTAGCATTCACAAAATCAGTCATAGACAGTGACAAATTTTCTGTGTTCTAAATGTTGCAAATACTGGAGAGAAAAAGCCCTTGCAGACTGGAAGTGAAAACAAAGCATATATGTATGACAGATGCTGCAATTTGAGAACACGTGTTATGGCGTGGCCTTTTAGATTGCTTATCAGCAAAGTTGAGCATAGTGAAATTAACCACCACATCAAGCTATTCAACATTAAGCTTTGGCCCCTCGTATCATATCATTTGAAGGTTTCATTGACAGTCACTTGGTCAGATTGAGCGTGATTAATTTTTCCCCAAACATAGCTCGAAAGATGAATGCTGGCAGATTGATCACATTTATCTAACACCTCAAACTGTACCTGTAAACCTCGACTTTGATCTGAAAATATTTTGCTTGCAACACATATTAACGTAATTAAACAACTTAAATTAAAAACATTATTATATTGAAATATTTTCTGTAAATGTATAATGATATAATTATAATAATAATAGAATAAAAGTTGTCATGCAGTTGGTTCTTGGAGTCCTTGCAGTATGTCAAGTGTTAAGGCTAGCAGCTGTAAGGAGTGACTCAAAAAGTGAACACAAATTCTTGAGCGTGATTTTCTGATTATGAATAATAATATGTACTCCCCACTGTTTTCTCTTGCAGCACTGTTTTCATCCTGGCTTCTGATCATCTGTATCTTGTGCCCCATTTCACAAGGTACTGTGGACCTGTAGCTGTATCTACAATTGTCATTCCATGTGTTGTTATTATTTATTGTGCCTGCCTTTCCTCAAGTTCTGCTTAAAGTAATGGAAGATCCAGGTGCAAGTGAGAAGGGAAGCTTAAATGCAGTTGACATACAACTATTCTATAAAATAATAATAAAATTAGGAGGGTTTTTATTTAACTGAAAAACTGTTCTGTTACTTAGATATAATGAACAACCTTAAAAAAACTACAATGAAACAAGCTACATGTTTATGAGTTAAACATCTGATTTCAAAACCATGGTCATTAGTGTGTTGCTATAACAGTCATGGCATGTTGAGACAGAAAAGATGCTTCCCGAAGTCATGATTGTGCAGGGGTGTGACACATGGACATAGGACATTTTTCAACTTCGCCTCAGGATTCAGTTCAAGCTTTTTGGCAAGGTGTTGTCCTTACTGTCAGTGCTACCATGCAGATGTCATGTTTATGAATTCACTGGTCATTTTCAATGCTTATACCACACCTAGCTGATTGAGGTGGGGGTATCTGGAGGTCTCAATTATTTTATAGCTGTACATCAAAGTTCTTTGGAAGAGTTACAGAGATATTTACCAATCACATCAAAGCACTGACAGTGAATAAAAACATTATGCCCCGAGGCGGGTATTAAAAGAACACGCTTCAGGCAAGTAGTTTTCCTGTGAGTGGATGTCATAAAGGTTTTCTAGCTACAGGGATCAAGTTCACGGATCTCAAATTGACTATACCTCATCATACAATGAGTATTAATTGCTTTTAGTGGCATTTGGAGGTCAAAGGTTTTACTGATATCTAATATACAGTACTAGTCAAAAGTTGAGATAGTCCTTCAAATTCAAGGTGTACTGTGGTATCTGGCACCCAAGACCTTAGCAGCAGGTTCTTTTAAGTCCTGGAAGTTGCGAGGTGGAGCCTCCGTGGATTAGACTTGTTTGTCCAGCTCATCCCACAAATGCTGGATTGGACTGAGATCTGGGGATTTGGAGCAAAGTCAACACCTTGAACTGGTTGTTGTTCCTCAAACCTCCTGAACAGTGCAGTGACAGGGAGCATTATCCTGCTGAAAGCAGCCACTGCCATTAGGGAGACTGTTTCCATGAGGGGGGGACTTGTTCTGAAACAATGTTTAGGTGGTAACAATGGTAGGTGGGACCCAGTAGAACATTGTCACACTGCCTCCATCTTCTTGTCTTCTTCATGGACACCTTGATCTGTCTGCAGTTACACAGCCCCATACGCAACAACTTGTGACGCACTGTGTGTTCTGACACCTTTCTAACAGCACAAACATTAACTTTTAGTTCAGCACTGGTTTTTCTTCCTTGGACCAATTTTAGTCTGCAGACCAATAACATCCCACAGAGATGCAGTTTTGAAAATGCGCTGACCCAGTCATCTGGCTACACAATTTGTTCCTCGTCAAAAACGGACATCCTCACACTTGACCATTTTTCCTGCTTCAACACATCAACTTCATGACAAAATGTTCAGTTGCTGCCTCATACATCCCAAAAGAGTCTAAGATGTCTGATGTTTCAATTCTGCCACCAGGCTTCTGCTTCTGCATTCATGTGGACATTGATGATGATTGTCTGGCTATTGCATTCAAGTCTCTCTTAGATTCAATTGGCTTCTCTCAGAGGGTAAATAAATCAACTCACTCCTTTAATCATGTCCTTGACTTAGTACTAACCTATGGGATAGAAGCTGAGCACATTACAGTTTTCCCTCAAAACCCTGTCCTGTCAGACCATTCTTTAATAACATTTGAATTTACCTTAACAAATTATGCTTTACTTACTACTTACTTACTCTTAACAGCAATGAATTCCTAAAATACTTTACTGAAAAGATTGTGAATATTAGAGCAAGGATTGCCAATGATGGACCACAGATTGTTGTGCCTATAGAAGCATCTCCCAGACATAATGCATACCTTGAAAGCTTCTTCCACATTGACCTGTCAGACTTAACTTCTGCTATTACCTCTTCTAAATCAGCCACATGTCTACTTGATCCAGTCCCAACAAGACTGCTCAAGGATGTCTTCCCCTTAGTTAACACCTCTATACTGAACCAGATCAATCTTTCCTTAGTCACAGGTTATGTGCCACAGGCCTTTAAGGTGGCAGTTATTAATCCCTTACTTAAAAAGCCTTCTCTAGATCCAGGTGTGTTAGCAAATTATAGGCCCATATCCAACCTTCCCTATATCTCCAAGATCCTTGAGAAGGTGGTTCTAAAGCAGCTACATGAGCACCTGCACAGTAATGAACTGTTTGAAGCTTTCCAATCTGGATTCAGAGAACACCATAGCACTGAAACAGCACTGGTAAAAGTCTCTAACGAACTTCTTATAGCTTCTGATAGAGATCTGGTCTCTATACTGGTACTTCTGGACCTCAGTGCTTGACACCATTGACCACAGCATTCTGCTGCAGAGACTAGAACATGAAATCGGGATTAAAGGCTCTGCCCTAAAATGGTTAAAATCATACTTATCCAATAGGTTTCAGTTTGTTAGTGTTAACAATGACCATTCAGAGTACAGCAGAGTTACGTATATGGCGTACCACAGGGCTCAGTTTTAGGGCCATATCTTTTCATTCTTTACATACTCCTATTAGGCGATATAATCCGGAAACACTCAATCGACTTCCACTGCGACGCAGATGATACCCAGCTCTACTTATCGATAGAACCAGATGATAAAAGCCGCCTCATTAATCTGCAAGACTGCCTAAAAGACATCAAATCCTGGATGTCCTCTAACTTCATTCGACTAAACTCACATAAAACAGAGGTCATTGTGTTTGGACCTAAACATCTCAGGGACACCTTCTCTTTGCAGATTGCTTATCTAGATGGCATCACCCTGAACTCTAGTATGACCGCAAGTCACCTTGGAGTAATATTTGACCAAGACCTTTCATTCAGCACACACATAAAACACGTGACTAGGACTGCCTTTTTTCACCTGCGCAGCATTGCCAAAATTAGGAATATCCTCTCTCAGAGTGATGCTGAGAAACTAGTCCATGCATTTATCACCTCCAGGCTGGACTACTGTAACTCTATGTTGTCAGGATGTCCGAAAAACTCTCTAAAGAGTCTGCAGTTAGTCCAGAACGCTGCAGCAAGGATATTGACAGGAGTTAGTAAAAGAGAACACATCTCTCCCACTTTAGCTTTCTGTAGGTTGAGTAGACTTCAAAATCCTTCTGCTGACTTATAAAGCTCTTAATGAATAAGCTCCATCTTATTTGAAAGACCTCATAGTCTCTTATTATCCTTCCAGAGCACTTTGCTCCCAGCATGCAGGTCTGTTAGTGACTCCCAGTATCTTTAAAAACAGACTGGGAGGTAGAGCCTTCAGTTATCAGGCTCCTTTACTGTGGAACCAACTCTCTCCATGGGTCAGAAAGGCAGACACTCTCACTACATTTAAGTATAGGCTTAAAACCTTCCTCTATGACAGAGCATTTAGTTAGGGCTGGTTCAGGTAGCTCTGAATCATTTCAGAGTTACCCAAAGTAACTGAAAGTAAGGCTTTCAAATGAATCATATGAAACATTAGGCCAAGGGTTAATAAGCAGATTAGACTGATAAACTGCAGCCACTCCTCCTCCTCGACCAGTGACACGTGGCACATGGTGGTTAATGTAACCAGGAGGGGTAGATTCATTTAAACTAACATATTCATCCTGCTGCAACCAGGTCTCAGTGAGGGTTAATAGATCAATTTGGTGATTTGTGATTAAATCGTTCATTGGAGAGACTTGGAAGGGAGAGATCGAATATTTAATAAACCACATTTAATAGTTTTACTGGGTTGGTTTGCTGGAGCAGTGGTTTTGATTTTTACTAAGTTGCTATGAATGACTCCTCCAGATTTGGGTTTAGGCTTATACAGCCTCGAGGCAGAGACAGTTTCTATGGGACAGAAGGGGGGCTGGGTGGCTGGGTGACAGCACGAAGGCACCTGCAGAGGGGCGTGTAAGACTGCAACTCTGCCTGCTGGTCTGAACTCTGGGTGTTTGTCAGGGGTTAGGATGGCTAACAGAATGTGCTATGTTCCTAGATAAGAGGGATGCACCACCCAAAGTAGGGTGGACGCCATCCCTCCTAAACAGACCAGGCTTTCCCCAGAAGGAGCTCCAGTTGTCTATATAAGCCACGTTGTTTGTTAAGTTAAGCACTACCTAGACATCCAGCGATGGAATGACCTTGTACGACTAAACATATCGTCACTCATTAAATTGGGCAGCGGGCCAGAGAAAATGACGGAGTCCGACATAGTTTTTGCATAATTACACACCGATGCCACATTAACTTTACATAACTCCGACTGGCGAAGTCGGATATCATTAACGCCGACGTGGATTACAATTTTACTGTATTTACATTTACTTTTTGTCAGCAGCTTCAGGTTAGCCTCAATGTCGCCCGCTCTGGCCCCTGGGATACATTTAATGGTCGCTGGAGTCTCTAACCTCACGTTCCGGAGGATGGAGTCGCCAATGACTAATGCTGGCTTCACAACGGCGGGGCCGCTGTGAGCAACAG